>JADRCD010235796.1:0-12500 GCA_019843815.1 Montemys delectorum
TTATGGCTGTGTTTTCAGAGCTGGTCTTAGGATGGTGCTCAAACCTCTGTCACAGCTCATCATAGAGCTACCATGGTACTTGATTAGGATTCTGGTTTAGCTTTTAAAGCTGATTAGCTTTTAAAATTTTTAAATTAAGGGTCAGGCATGGTGGTCTATGCCTTAATCCCAGGCAGAAGGAGGAAGATCTCAGCAAGCCCAAGGCCAGGCCTATACAGCATGCAAGCTCCAGGATAGCCAGGACCTTACTTCAATAAAATAAAACAAACTTCTAAATTATTTTATTTTATTATTTTTGTTTTGTTTTGTTTTATTAGATACTTTCTTTATTTACATTTCAAATGTTATTCCCTTTCCTGGTTTACCCTCCAAAAACTCACTATCCCCTTCTCACTCCCCCTGCTCACCAACCCACCCACTCCTGCTTCCTGGTCCTAGTATTTCCCTACACTGGGGCATCAAGCCCTCACAGGATCAAGGGCCTCTCCTCCCATTGATGTCTGACAAGGCCATCCTCTGCTACACATGTGGCTGGAGCCATGGGTCCCACCAACTCTTTGGTTGGTGGTTTAGTCCCTGGGAGCTCTGGGTGTACTGGCTGGTTCATATTGTTGTTCCTCTTATGGGGCTGCAAAACCCTTCAGATCCTTGGGTCCTTTCTCTACTTCCTCTACTGGGGACCCTGTGCCCAGTCCAATGGTTGGCTGAGAGCAGCCACCTCTGTATTTGTCAGGCACTGGTAGAACCCCTCAGAAGACAGTTATATCAGGCTCATGTCAGCAAGCACTTGTTGGCATTCATAAGAGTGTCTGGGTTTGGTGACTGTATATGGGATGGAAATTATTTTATATGAATGGGTATTTTGCTTGTATGCATGTCTATGCCCCAGGTGTATGCCTGGTGTCCATGGAGGCCAGAAATGGCTGTTAGATCCTCTGGAACTGGAGGTACAGATGGTTGTGAGCCTCTATGTGGGTTCTGGGAATTAAACTTAGGCCCCCTTGGAAGAGCAGCCAGTGCTTTAAACCATTAAGCCATCACTTTAGCCTCTAAACAGCTTTTGAAGCTTTACATTAAAAAAGTTCATATTCCCTTGTTCAAACGGAAGGAGAGGTACATTTCAAAATGTGTATTTTAGAATATGTACATTGGAAAAATAAGCAATTACTCATTTTGCAGATCACTGAATTGTGGAAAACAAAGCAAGTTTGGAAGGTCTGAGAACTGGTCCTCCCACTTCTTTCTCAATGAGCCTTGGCAGCCTGTACTCAGGGTTAGAAGCAACCATCCCTGGACTCTGCATTTGTCCAGTTTTCTAGCAGGGAGTGAGGGTTGCACTCAACCAAGAGAAGTGGAGGAGTTGTGCTGGTTCAAGAGTAGACATGAATGAACCATGCCAGCACAGCCAAACTGGTTTCCTTACCAGTTCATGGTCATGACACATTTCAGTGAGCACAGATATTCAAAGTACCTGGTAGCTTGGTCATTTGACTGGATGCAGAGAACAGCTTCTATAGAAGGTGCCATCTTTGCTGACTTCTGCCAAGGGAGAAGGGTCATAGCATGATGTTGTTCTGAGGATGCTCCCACTCTGCCGGGGAGGACCGTGCTTATTCACCCCTTCTAAAGTCAGGGACAGGAAGGAAGTCCCACTTCCCATCTCAAAAGAGTGAAACATGGGATTTGAATCTCTAGCCTGTCTCCTCTGTCTTTACCTCTACCTGGGGGTCTGGGAAGGGACTGGACATGCCCTGTCTTCCCTTCTATAGATCCCCCTTAGTAGGTATTTTGGAGCAGCTGTGCCACTGTTTACTGATCTTGTGAGGAGTAACTCAGTCCTTTAAATTCTAAAGCAATGACTTAGCAACCAATTGGCTGTAGGACTTATGAAGTATTCTCCTTTTACTTGTTATTTCTTTTGAATCAGCATCCTCTTTAGCTCAGGCTGGACTTGAACTCTGCCTTCCTGCCTCTACCCCGCCTCAAGTGCAAGTACAGGGGTACAACATTCTGCCTAGCTTTAGCCTTTATTTAAAAGGTTTGCATTTTAGAGGCTAGCAAGATAGTTCCGTGGGTAGAGGTGCTTGCTGCCCATCCTGACGACTTACTTGATCTACAGGTTCACATGGTAGAGAGAACTAATTTCTGCAAGTTGTCCTTTGACTAACACTAACACACACACACTCTCTCTCTCTCCTCTCTTTCTTCTCTCTCTCCTCTCTCTCTCTTTCTCTCTCTCCCCCCCTCTCTCCCCTCCTTCATTTGTAGGTCTGCCTCCATCATTATGTCCTACAAGGGTGGAGACAGGGTGCTTACTTATCTCCTTAGTCAGCAGGTAAGAAACTATTTTTTCTCCCTCACAGTGGCTTCTCTTGTCAGGTCCTCTGATGGTGCTGAGGACTGTGCAGGGGCCTTTGCTGTCACCCCCGTAGGATTGTGTGTGCATTGGGGCTCACCTGCCTAGGCACCAGGTTAAGATCACTATCGCAACAGTCCTGGCTTTCACAGAGAAGTGAACTTTTTGTTTGTTTTATTTTGCTTCATCTTATTACTTACTTTTGAGTCATAATGTTATGTGTATCCCAGACTGGCTTCAAACTTGTGTTGTTCCTGCCTTAGCTTCCCAAGGCCTAAGATTATAGACATGTGTTACTAAACCCAACTCTAGCTAAGTAAGTAGACTTGAAAAAATCCACATGAATGTAAGACCAGAGTGAGAATGTTCAGGGGGTTAGCAGGTACAATTGGACTGGGGTTTGAGTCAGACTACTTGGAGTGTCCATACATGTCTGAGCAGGTCCCTTCAGCTCTTGATCCATAAAACAAGGTCAATGGTCCCTGCCTTCATATAAGATATTGTGAAGCCTGTCCCTCCACCCTCAGGAAGAGGATGTATATAGTAGGGCTATATGTGTAGCACTGGTGAATCATAAGTGAACATTTAAACGTTATTATAGATTAGAAAAAACTGAACTAGTATGCTAAATCTGTGACTTTAGTGACACCATAAAACGAAGCTACAGTTTGGATGCATACCAGGTTTAAATGGTTTAGAGAACAACGCCAAGTAAGGAAAATAGAGAAGAACGTATCAAACATTTTTAAACTGTTAGAATTCTTAAAATTCAGACTGGCCAGAAGGACTGTACTCCTTCCATCAATGACTCATCAGAGAAGGTCCCAGGGAAGGACTGAAGGACAACCTACCTGAAGGGGCAAAGCTGGAAAGAATTTAAAAAAAAAAAAGGGTGTCAGTGGTTTCTCTATCCCCCTCCTTCCTGCTAATCTGTCACCTAATAAGAAAGGGCCTGGCTCAAGTGAGCTAGCTGGCGGTTCACTTACAGCAAACTGATTAAGAATGTTCAACCAACAGCATACTGTAGACCTTTCCAGAGAAAATAAATAGAGTGTAGACTGTATGCAAATGTGTTTGTCACTTTGACAGCACGTCTCAATTAAGGCATCTCTCGGCTGTGGGTAGGCTCTGTGGCTGCAGCTGGAAGGGAGAGCCTGCTGCATGGCTGATACTAGGGGCTTGACCTTAATCCGTATGCATGCATTAAAAAAAATTCCTGCCTTCCTGTACACTTGCATAATGCTGGCAGCCACGTGAGGGAAGTGACAAACGGGGTGGGGGGAGCGGGGAGCCACTTTCATCCTCTCCAGTTTGCAGACCTGTGAAGGCACAGACAGCTCTTATTTCAACAGAGTTTGGGGTGGCTTTTTAATTGTTTATCCCCCACCCGTGTGAGCACACACACTCTTATTCTACATTTAGCTGGGAATGACATTAAAGCATCTCTCTATTTCTTGCTGAAATGGAAAGAAGGTCTCTCTATTTCAAATAGGGCCTCCTTTTTTGTGTGTTTTGAAAATGGAATGTTTAACACCATGAATTCCCTCTCCCCCGCCTCCTCTTTCTCTGTAATGGGCTCCCAACTCCAGTGAGGGTTCCTTTCATGGGCAGGTTCGCATGTGCAGGAATGAGGACAAAGGAAAGCAGGACACTGACTCTGGAATGCCATGCTGGTGACAACCAGGGTTGTGCTTTCAGCAAACATGGCCAGGACCTGGGGTGAAGATTGCTCCAACAGGGCCTGAGCCCCAGACAAGGCAGGTCCTCAGGGTGCAGACCTTTGGTGTGCTTTGACGAGAACGGCCAGTTAGTCAGCGCTTCTGCTTTTCAAGATGTACCAAGTTCTGTGACATCGCTTTAAGTATAAAATTAGAAGAGGGGAAGCTTTCCCCAAGTGATGAGGTGCGGACATTTACCTGAAAAGACTGACTAGAAGAGTGATTTCATGCGTCAGTTCATGCTTTCCAATAAGAACCCACAGCAGTTGTTTTGCTAGTTCTTTTTCCTTTTATGCTTTTATTTATTTTTCTTGTGTTTATTTTGCTCGTGTGTATGTATGTGTGTGTGTGTGTGTGTGTGTGTGTGTGTGTGTGTGCCTGCCCAGACCCAAATGTGGAAGTCAGAGGACAAACTGAAAGAGGTAATTTTCTCCTTCCATCTTGCAGTAGCTGGGGACCGAACTCAGATTGTCAGGTTTGGCCATGGGTATCTTTACCACTGAGCCATCTCAAGGGGCTGGTTCACTTTATTTTTAAATAGTTCAATGACTGATACATAATGGCACCTAATAAATGTCTCTTAAAGTAAGAAATGTTTTTAATGAAGGATTCTAGGTCTTTTTTGAGGTGAAATAGCAATCCTACTAACATTTAGAAATCATACAGACAGGCCCTTGTACATATGTAGCAGACATGTAGCTTGGTCTTCATGCTGGTCCTCCAACAATTGGAGGGAGGGTGCTGTCCCTGACTCTGTTGCCTGTCTGTGGATTCTGTTCCCCCAACTGGCCTGTCTTATCTGGCCTCAGTGAGACAGGATGTATCTAGTCCTGCAGTGACTTGAGGTACCCGGGGGGGGGGGGGGGGGGGGGGGGGGGGGGAGAGAGACCGCTCCCTTCTCAGAGATGAAGGGGAGGGAGGGATAGGGGAGGAGTTGTGTAAGTGGTGGACTGGGAGGAGAGGGGGCTGTAATTGGGATGTAAAGTGAATAAATAAATAAATAAATAAATAAAATAAATAAATGGAGGAAAATAAAATAAAAATAAACATAGAAAGTGTAAAATCTAAAAAAACCAACTCATACAGACTAGCTTTATCATCCTTCCTCTAGGGCATGGCTAAAGGATCAGATGAGTTAAGCTCAGTAGCACAACACAACTTGCTGAGCAAGCACTAGGTCATGGTTAGAGCCCTAGCACCAGAAAAGCAAACGACAACTATAGCAGGAAACCTTGCAAACTCCTGTTACCTAATGGAGCCATGTTTCAGATACCAAATCAAACCAAAAGCACCAACCCCCACACACTACACACAACACATTTATATTTGATAAATTAGACCAGCTGATTGAAGAGAGGTAGGGAAGACTACATAATCTTTTTAGTTGAAAATATAACCACAGGAAATGGATGAAAAATTCAATTTCTGTAAATAGTACAATGTATTAATTAAGAGGAAAGAAATAAAATCAAGTGGATAAACAATTTTTTAAGCACTCAGGTCCTTGCAAGCAGTTGGGTAAAGAGTTGGATCTCTAGAACCATAGAAACGCAACCCCCAATATTGATTTTCAGGGAGTACATTAATAAAGAACTCCTAATTGACTTTTTTTTAAAGCCTTTGCTTGTTGCCTTTTATTTGAAGGTGCAAAGAAGGGCCTGGGATGCCAAAGTGTTCTAATGAGATGCTTAGTTAACAGACACCTTAAATGCAGTGCCTAAGAGTGGAGGGAGACAGTGGGTTCGTTTAATGACTCCAACTAACAGTGGAGCTAGTGATGTCCAATGCCATGTTGTTTCCACCCAGATTTTTGAAAATTCACCTTCAAAATATGTTTATGTCAAACACCTGACAGTGTGAAGAGCAAGGAGTTGCTTTGCTAAAGAACTGGGTGCAAACCTGTGACCTGCTCACACTCTAGCTTCTGATACAAAATAAAACCATAAAAGCCAAACAGCCCTATGGACGGGCAGAACACATACCTGCCCAAAGTGGACTGTGATTGGTCTCCGGTCTTCTCGAAGTCTGGGGTCCTGGGTCTCTGCCTGTGGGGATGGCATGGTCTTAGGCAGTGGATCTTCTGCAGAGGATGCACAGCCATTCTCCGTGATGTCCTGTGGGAAGAAGGAAGGTCCAGGGTGGCACTGGGGCCCTGGCCCTTTGCCCTCTTGCCTCATCCCCACAAGCCAAGGTCTGCTAATAGCTGCCCCAGGCTATTCTAGGCCTAGGCCCCTGAGAGAAGCTAACTTGGCCTTCTGACACTTATTCACCAAAGAAGCCAAAACCATCCACATGAAGTGATAAACATAATAATTTACAGTGAAAAACCTATTTCATTCTGCATTCTTCTATGGCTATTTTCATTTTCACACATTCATTTTGTCTATATGCAGACATTTAAAAATTACTTGTAATCACAGCTCATGCATAATTTTATATCCTGTTTTTCTCCAATATAAGCATCACCATGGTGCCACACAGTCATTATAATAATAATTTTAATGGATGCATAATATTTTCATTGAGCAGACATCTAATGATTTAATAACTCATCCCATCACTATTGGGTGTGTTTTTTTCCTTTCTAAATGCTAACAATACATGTCACATTTTTTCTTTCCTTTTGTATTATTGCTTTTGTGGAAATCCCCAGGAATGAAAGCATGAGGTCAAACATAAACACTTTCTAAGGCTTTTTATTCATTCTACCAAATTGCTTCCCAATTTACACCAACTTCCCGCAATGGGTGTGTTATCAGTTTCACGGTACTTGTTAGCCTTATCATTTTAAAAATGTATTGCTAATTTAATAGGTGAAAAATTAGACCTCATTGTTGTTTTAATTTGCATTACTTTGATTATTTGTGAGTATGCTTTTTTCTCTGTCTGCTTACCGGTGGCACCACAGATCACTTTCTTGGCCCTCTTTTCTCTTCCTTGTGTTTCTAGAAGGGCCTAAGGTCTCCCTGACTTGCAGAGTATCTCCAGGATGAAGAGACTCTGTTAAAACCGACACATTTACATTTCACTTGTGTGTCTGGTGAATGAAACTAAGGGAACTCCCCCTGTGTCAAAGGTGGTTCGAGGCTTCTTTGGCTCTGTTTGTCAGCTGAGAGTGGTGTGGGCTAGTGAAAGCATGGATGGGTTCCCCTTCTGCAATAAGCATTATACACTTTATTGAGGTCAAGCAAGTTACTTAAGACAAGTCAGAGAGAATAAAGGTACAAATAAATAACATTTAAATAATCATTTTTTCACAACAAAAATTATTCACACCCTGAATTAAATAACATAATATCCAACTTTTCCCACTGTAAAAACAATTATACATTTCTGTCAACAGAAGAGGCCTCTGATCATTGGACACTCTCAAATGAGAGAATCATGAGACAGAAGGAAAGTGGCTACTTAGGAAGTAATTATGTACTAAGGAGGAAATATAGGTAAGATCTTTGAGCCTCAATTTCCCTACCTGTAAGTGGGGACACATGGGAGCTAGGGGTGAAAGGAGATAGGTAATGTAACACAAGTGCCTACAGCATCATTAGCTACTCAGTAAACTACTGGAATGTAGCGTGTGTGCATGTGCAACTGAGTGTACAGTATTACATACCCAACTGCCTACTTTCTTGCTTCCTTTCCTAAGGAATCCGCTGCCATATAAGCCAACCTAGAAGAGTCTCTGCTTGGTCAATGGTACAGGAAGGTGATGACCTTTTGGCCTTACAAACTGGGCTTGGGCATGTGGCCCACATTGGATTGGCCAGTCTCAGCTAAGACTCCATGATGAAAGAGGCTGCTGACAGCCAATTAGAAATGGATTGTTTGGAAAGGGGCTGCCCTAAGGTGCCTGGGTCAAATGGAACAAAGTAGAGGAGGGGCTCCTTCCATGTCAGAGAGCAACTAAAGGCCAAAAGGGGCACTTCGGGTGTGTGTGGGTGCATCTAGAGGATTAACACAGGGTGAATGAGGCCAAATCTTAATAAATTCATTTTTGGTCCAGGAAAATATCCCTCTACCATGTGTGTACAGTAATATATTAACTAGGGGACTACTAAATAATTATTTTTAAAAGAAAATATGATAGTTTTGGGGGAAAAGTGCCTTATCTTAAGCTTTAAGTAAAAGTTCAATCTTCTTCTAGTCTTATCTGTTCTATCAACTAGCTGCCTGATCTTTCAGACTCATCTACCCTCTGCAACGGTTTCTTTGTTTTTACAACAGGGAGATTCCCAGTTGTTTGGCAAAGGTCCATGGAGGATGGTTTAAATGAGATGAGCTATGAGGAGGCTTTGACAGAGTCCAATATTGTGCAAACATGAAGGACACGATGCTACCCTGTATGTGGGTGTGGGGGGCACCTAATCCTGGTGGCCACTTTTTCAGATTCTAGATTTCCATTCTCATACTTAGTGCTCAGCATGATCATGAAATAAATAGGATTTTACTTCTTTTATACATGAGGCAATAGGATTCAGATAGTGTAGCCTATTCAAAAAACCACAGAGCTACAAAGTGGAGGAACCTAAAATAAGGACTGGTGACATCTAAATCATATCAACTCCTAACTAAAGCCCAGATGAAGGTAACTTGGCCTGAGGGGGTGGGTACATGCTATGCTGGGCCATCAGAAATGACTTCCTCTCCCTCCTTGGCACCCCTTCTTGCTAAACTGGTCACAGGCTGCCAAACCTGGGTCATCTATTGTGAAGCTCTCCAGACTGTGAGTTCCTTGGGATCTGGGTTTTCTTGAATCTAGCACAGACTTCCCATAAATTTCCATTAAGCTGAACCAAGCATTTGAAAGGTAAATGTGCCTAGGTGTCTAAAAGCCACATTTTGTTTAGTTAGAATATCCAGACACCCCAAAATTTCTGTACTTTCTCATGGCTCCCCCATGGAGTGCTTGGCTTCTTTACTATTTCCTTCATCTGGGGAAGGACGACTGCTTCCTTCAGAGGATGCCACAGGGGACAGAGAGGGAGGAGCTCCAGTCAAGAGAACAATGAGAACAATGAACTTTTCTTCTGTCTACCAACAGACATTCTACATGGGTAGGAACCAAAGGAACAACTCTATTCCTTGATTAAAGAATCTGTGGCCCAAGAACTAACTGATCCATCAGCCAAGGGACTGGGATATGGGTACCCTGACACCCTCCTTGGAGAAAGGCAAACTAGAAGTTTATAGAAAAATGCCACAAGATGCAAATGTTCTATGGCTCACTAATTCCATTTCTAGGAATGTTTTCAAATGAAGAAACCTAGAAGTAACTCAGGTGTCCAAAAGAATTGATTAAGGTGTGTGTATGTGTATGTATGTGTAGTATGTGTGTATATATGTGTGTCTGTGTGTAGTATGTGTCTATATATGCCAATCTAATAAACTTATGAGCCATTTAAAACAAGGATAGATGGAAAAAACATTTTTAGAAGGCTGGGACATGTTCAGGGCATGCTACATGAAAATGCAGATGAAAAGGGACATTATTTTTCTTCTTTGATTTGCTGAATTTCCCAATAAACATGTGATTTGTTGATAAATAGGAAAAATAAACTTGACCTTTCAAATGCTATTTTTAAAAAGCAAAACAAGGGGCTGCAGGGAGGGGTGGGCCAACTCCTTCCTGAAGGGTCACACAGGAGGAAGACAGAACTACAACTCAAGAGGCCAACTCAAATGCCCTTAGGAGGAACTGGGGACAGGCTTTGTGGCAAAAAGCAAGGCCACGTGAGCCATTCACAACTGGAGTTAGGAGTAGGGCCCTGCAATCCAAGAATGGATAGAGTACCCCACTTTCTGCTAAGCAGGCTGAGGTCAACTTTTGTTTGTTTGTTTGTTTGTTTGTTTGTTTTTCGAGACAGGGTTTCTCTGTATAGCCCTGGCTGTCCTGGAACTCACTCTGTAGACCAGGCTGGCCTCGAACTTAGAAATCTGCCTGCCTCTGCCTCCCAAGTGCTGGGATTAAAGGTGTGTGCCACCACCGCCCGGCTTGAGGTCAGCTTTAAGCAAAAGAATGGTCTGGAAAGACTTCTCCTGTGGCTGTGTGAACAACCTACAGGATGTGGGTTCCACGGTGTTTGGGCAGACTGTCTTGTTCTAGGTATGAAGCCAAAGAAATGGAGAGAATATATTCTCATTTATGGAGCTGCTACTAAGTACTACTGTTAAAACACCTTATCCCTTCTAAGATGCTTCCTAGTTTATGTATGAGGGAAACAGAGATGGCTGGTAACTCCCCCAGGGCCATACAGTTAATATCCTACACAACCAGACTGAATCTTCTGATTGGCCTCCAAAGCTTAAACGTCACATCCCCATGAGAGGTCACTGGAGGTGAAGTGGGTGTGTATGGTCAAGGACAGGGCCTTCTCATTTCCTGTGAGAGAACCTATTTCCACTTTGAGATTTGTGCTGTACCTCTCTTATTCCAGCCTACTTCTCATAACAGCAAATGTAAATTAAAATATGAATATTGATACCAAACCAGTAGCCAAAATTGGAGTCTTGGTGATTGAGGCTGCAGCATATTTTAATGTGTCTAAAGACAGGGAGCTGACAGCTGTGAGATACGGTGTGAAAATGTCTGTTCTGTAAGAGTCTACCTGCTCTCCCTGCCCCCCACATGCTTGCTCACGCCCTTCATTACGATTGCAAGCGTTTGGCTACAAAGTCAAGCCAACTGTGAATTTGCTCCTTTCAATCACAGACACTAATCAAGCTCAACTTGTCGTTTAAAGAACAGCGATTTACAAACTCTCCAAATGGCTATGAAATGGGCCCATTTGGTTAAGCATTTTGATACTAGAGAAAAAAAAAATCAGGGATTCCTGAAGGGCACACAAATACACATACAATAAACATACAATTTGTTGGCAAATGGGGGTGGGAAGTGGGGGCATGGACAACTTGTCTTTCTAAATGTCATTTTAAAAAAGCAAAACAAGGGGCTTCATGGGGGTTGGCCACTCTTTTTTGAAGGGTCACACAGGAGGAAGGAGGAAGGTAGAGCTACAAGTCAAGAGGCCACCATAGGGTAGCAAATTTTTCCTGCCCGCCCCCTACAGGTAAAGAGGAAGAGTGTGTAGCTACTGGATTAAAAGTGCATTCTCTTATATTTTTGGTTGTGAACCTAGCCTTTAATGGCTGAGCTCTCTAGCCCAAAAGTGCATTCTTTAGACAGCCTGAACCAGGGAAGCAGAATGCAATTTGGTGATATTCTTCTGCAGGTCAAGCCTGGTGAGGACATACTCCCAGGGAAGTGCCCTGTCTCCCTTAGGAAGCTCTGGCTAGAGTCCCTGTTATTCCCCTTCTTCCTAACTCTGAGCAAGTCAAACTTCAAAGAAGGCTAGGCTACAGCAGAACTTGGCCCCTTTGTTTCATTTATCCAGAGAAATACGTTCTCCAGCTTTCTTTTTTGTTCCAGGGATGAAGCAGAGCAGGCATGGAATAAAGCCACACTATAGGATCTATGAACAATCACCTACCAGTGGTCACAGATACCCTGAAAGTTATTTCTGAGGCTTTGAAACATCTATTGCACAGATGAACAGTGGATGGAAAAGGGGCCTTGCTCAGTCATATTAGAGAATGGACCCTCCACACACGGTGGTGACCTCTTCATAGGTCGGCCCTGCATTCCATATTTGCAATTCAAACCCAAGGCAGGAGCAAAGAGGGCAAGATTGGGTTCTTGATTATGTGTGCGAGGGCACCATTACTATGCAGAGTTAGAGGAGGCCAGGTGGCAACCCAGCACATTGGAAAATTGGGTCTTTGCTGGCCACTGCCTCAATTTCATAGCAGCAACCAAACTTTCGATGCCTATGTTAGGTGTATGGGGAGCCATAGAGACAGGTTCCATATTGCATAAAGAGGGTGGATGGAAGGGGGAGAAAAAAGCCAAGGAAATATTTTCCACTACAGTGAGATAGGTCAGGAGAAGGTAAATCCTAAATTAGCTCAAGAGAAAGAGCTGGAGAGCACTAGAGACCAGGGGCCTATATGTACTGAACAATGCTGGAGTTTCAATTACAAAACAGCTCTTCCAAGAACAACTGCGAAATATCAAGTCTGTGGAAATCTGTAAGAGCCAAGGGGGGAAAAGTGAAAATTGAAAAGGGTGCACTAATAGATCTGTCAACAGTCCAGTGGTGACAAGCCACATTTCTATAAAATGCCTTCACCGTTCGTGTCACCTGAGATGCACTGACTCTGTAGAACATTATCTCCTGAAGCTATTCTTGAAAAGACTGGTGTGGGCTGGGGAGGGAGGAGGGGAGGGGGGAAACAGCTTTAGAGTCTATGAAGGAAGGAAGGGTTGTGTGTGTGGAGGGAACATGATCTAGATTGTAAATGAGCCTTTAGGTAAACACAGGAAAAAAGCTGAGCTTTGCTGGTTGCTGCAGACTGTGTGGTGGGAAGGA
>JADRCD010235796.1:17256-35645 GCA_019843815.1 Montemys delectorum
TGCACACAGTAGGCCTCGAGAACATACTCATTAGAAAGTCATGGTAAAGTCAGGAAAACTCTGAACTCCTTAGAGGCCACAGGAACCCTGAGCACCTGGCTCCCAATTCAACAAGACATTGTTCACAATTGCAGTAAGGAGGGAAGAAGAGTCTCCCAGATATGTGTTTTCCACTTTTCCAGGAGCCCTTGAAGTGAAAGCCACTGCAGTGAAGCAAGGGAGATGTGTCTTTGGCTTTGCTGTGATCACAGAGCTGCCTGGCCATGGAAAGAAATGTTCTAGAACAATACTTCACTCCACTGGCCTTGGCTGGCCTGAAGAGGAGGGAGCCTCTCTTGCCTCATTTTCTCCATTAAGGGAGACTATCACCTTCTAGTCTCTTCCACAGGATAGTGGCCTGGCATTAAGACAAAAGCATCTTCAGCTGAGAGAAAGGACAAGGAAAGCTGCCTTGAGGCAGCTTTGCAGGTGGCCATGGAGCAGAGGCTTCGAGGAGGCCACAGAGGAAACTAGGTTGCTCTGAATGGGGCATACTTACTCGGACTGTGGACAGCCACTGATGGTACAGTTTATCACTGCCTAGGGGAAGAGAAGTGAGAGATGCTGTTATTTAAAGAAGTCTTTAAATTGCCTTCATGTGACTGGAAAGCTCATGATGTAGAGAAAGGCCAGGAGGTTTGTGTGTCCCACTCTCTGAAGTGTGAGGCAGTGAGTCAGGCCATGGGTTTTCATTCTCTGGGAGGTTTTGTATAAATGCCCAAAGCTCCCACCTCTCCCTCCTGTGCTTCATCAGTACAGCCTGAAACTCTGACTGCAGGGAGCTACCTTGGGCTCCCAAGCAAACAACCTGTCCATCCTCAAGACAGTAAAAATGTGCAGCTCTTCTTTTCCCACCGTCCCCTGCCATCTGTGAATTGCCATCAGACTGAACTGAACAGGCAGCTAAAATGTTATGTCTTCTGGAACCTTCTTTCTCTTCTTTCCATTAATCTTTTTTTGGGGTGTGTGTGTGAGAAAGAGTGTTATGTAGTTCATGGTGGCTTCTGGCTTTCTATGTTATTCAAGATGACCTTGAACTTCTGATTCTTCTGGCACAATGCAAGTTCATGTGTTTTTGGGGCTTGAGCCTAGGACATTGTGGATGTAAAGGAAGCACTCTACCATTTCCAGCCTTCTTCTTCCCTAGGAACAGCCCTCTAGCTCAAGTCACATCTATATTCTTTGATGCACCAGAGCTGAATGTCCCAGTGTAGCAACCCCGTGGACATACAAGCTACCAGGGAGTGATTTGCCTGATGACAGGTGTGAGTGAACCCTGTTTACTGCATCCTGAGGGTCAAGGTCTCAACATGAGGCTTTATTTAGCAATATATAGAGCTCATCTCCTAGAACTGCTCTCCCATGGTCAGAACTTGACTCAGAGTCTGCTCCTTCATTAGCTCTTGAACGGTGCAGCGAGAGTTAACAGAGCACTATTCCAACCACCCACAACTCAGTCTTTCTCCTCTGCACTGGCTTCATTTGTGTTTGTCTTAGTCATGCATCTCCTTCCTGAGGATCAAAGCTGGTGCTCACACTGTTTGCTCAGCTCTGGGTGTAGTGTTCAGGGAATGCTTGTCATCAGTCTGCCGTGACTTTCCAGAAACTCTGTACTGGGTTTAACAGTTGTGGTGTGGGCTGGCTGGACCTGTATCATCAACAGGTGGATGTGAAACTGCCTCTGCAAGCTTGTTCTGCTCCCAAGGTCATCAGCGCAGCCCAGACTAGACAGGCTCAGTATTAAGAAGGTATCATTATTCTGATTCCAAAGACTGAAACTACATGTATTGTTATCTCTGCCATCAAAGAATAAACCAATGGCCAGACTGGGACTCAGGCAGTGCTCATTACTGACACCTCCCAGCGCCCTAGATGCTTTCCATGAAAATTGAGAGAATGATCCTTCTGAGACTGGCCACCCAGCAATGATGCTCATATCTTGTTTACTTATTTGTTTGAGAAGGGATCTCATTGTATTATGCAGGCTGGTCTCAAATCTTGGGCTCAAGTGATCGCCTGCCTCAGCCTCCCAGCAGCTGTGACTATATATCACTGTGTCTGACTTGATTATGTTTCACACTGCACAGAAACATGTATTGAGCTTGACCCTAGAGCAGGGACTGTTTTGGGGTATTGCACAACACTTCTTAATGACTCACTTTCTCCATACAGAAGCTCTTCAAAGTAGTCTGTCAGTAACTTGTCCCAGATGTCACAGCTAGCAATGAGGCAGAGACCCCATTTGAGTTCAGCTCCTCTACTTCAGAATCTCGTAAGTGTCTCTTGTATCATGCTGCTCATGACACCCTGCCAGACTTTTCTACCCAGGAGAAGCAACTGCTCTGTGATCAGAAGCTTCACATGGGCCAAACTATGTGTATCCTGTCACAAAACAAGGAATTTCCCAACTCTTCCAAGGCCAAAGTTGAAGTCAGTTTCCTCCCTACCTCTCCTGAAAAAGAAAACAAGCCCCTCTGTGCCAGGAGGGCTACAGACAGCTTCTTACCGGCATACTCTCCCATGTTGATCTCCTCCTCAAAGATATCGCTGAAACCTTCACCGGAATTGAGAAGGTCTAGTCGGCCATCGATAAACTGGACAGAGAAAAGCAAATACACCACAGCTTGTCTATGGGCAAGGGAGCCATCCAATGGGCACCGTGGTATATTCCTAAAACTAGCCAAGAGGCAAGGAAGTGCCTGTCTGGCACCAAAAGCCCTTCCCCACTGGTCCTCTCTAGGCCTGTCCCTTCCCGTCCCTCATTCTTAGTGCTTAAGGTAGAAACTGTTGCAGAAATGCTCACTAGGGACCTGACACAGGCCCTGAGGGAGGCTGGGCACCTGCTTGAAGAGCTGCAACTGTGTGGCATTCTGTAGGAACTGTCTCATGGCTCCAGAGCGGTAGTGAGACACGAAGGCTTCCTCATTGAAGGTGATGGGTTCTTCCTGGGAAATGGAGAAGGGATATGATGATTAGAGCAGGAAGCATCACTTTTGCAGGTTTCCACATCTGCCTGCTCCTTTAATCCTCATTACACAAGTGTGACCATCATCAACTGTTCTAGTTTATGGTGGGGAAGCTGTTTCTGGGAGGAAGAATCAGAGGCTGGTTGGCAGGGCTGACAGCCAAGATCAGCTGTGCATTCATTCCTCCCTGTGACTGGCAATCACAACCTATAGCAAGTTAGTGCTGTGCCTGCCAGTATGATGATTTCCACATTCTCCCTTCTGCATTTAGAGGCAGAGCGCTCAATAGCTCGAGCTGAAGGGCCTTAAGGCAGAGCGGTACTTTTTAGAGCTGGGCTCTCTTTGTTGGAGGCCTTTTCACAGGTACTGACTGTGGAAAGTAGTTTTAAGCTCATTTACAAAATGGTTATTTTGCTTGTTTGTTACTGAGACAGAGTCTTGAACTTGTGATTTTCCTACTTCAACCTTCTAAACGCTGGGATTATAGGTGTGTACTGCCATCCCTGGCTCACACTTGCTTGATACAGAGCAAGTTATAATTTACAAAATACTAACTGATCAAAAATAAAATTTACTTCCTGCATAAGTTTGTGTTTAAGCTGTTTGATGAGTAAATTTTTGTCCAGAAAGTACACTTTAAGTCAAGTAAATGAAACCTCAAGTTTAAAACAAACAAACAAACAAACAAACAGGGCTGGTGAGATGGCTCAGTGGGTAAGAGCACTGATTGCTCTTCTGAAGGTCCTGAGTTCAAATCCCAGCAACCACATGATGGCTCACAACCACCCGTAATGAGATATGATGCCCTCTTCTGCGGTGTCTGAGGACAGCTACAGTGTACTTACATATAATCAATCAATCAATCAATCAATCAATCAATCAATCTTTGGGCTGGAGTGAGCAGGGACCGAGCAAGCGGGGTCTACTGGAGCGAGCGGGGTTGACAGGAGCAAGCAAAGGTCCTAAAAGTCAATTCCTAACAACCAGATGAAGACTCACAACTATCTGTACAGCTACAGTGTGTACTCATATACATAAAATAAATAATTAACTCTTTTAAAAACAAACAAACAAACAAACAAACAACTAGGCCCTATGTAGTCAACACGTCACTTTCTTTGAACTCACTTGCAGTACTTGTTTATGCAGATATGCCTTTAATTTTGTTTTGCATTCCTGGTTCTGAAAGATCTGACTTTTACATCTTGAGCTGTGTTAAGGGCACTCCTTCCTTTCTCAGACTTGGTGGCAAACACAAAGATGTTTGAAGCTCTGCTTTTATCCTGTTTTAATGAGTTATGTGTTAAATTTACTGTCTGGCTCCTAAAAGTTCCAAGAACTTCTTCTCCTTCAATCTAGCCAATATTAACTCAGGAACTGGGCAGCCCCACTCCTCAGGGTGCAGGGATGGCCAAGAACACAACAATAGAGGAAATGCACTTTTATACAGTTCATCCCTCCCTCATTTACAAAGGATCTGAGGCACTTTATCCAAACACCTAAGAAACAAATAAGAAAAGTGATTGCTGAGAAACACATGTGAAATGGTTTAGAAACAGCTCCGGATGAGCTGCTTCTCGCTTCTCACCTTAAGTTATAGATCACTCTGGAGCTTCCTGGCTGGCGAGGCAGGGACAACACTGCAGACTGTGCTGTTCATGAGCAGAATAAGCTACTCAGCCCCAGGGAAGGGAGGGCAGCTGCTCACATCGCTTTGGCAAGGATTGCCCCTTCTCTGCCAAGCCAAGTCCAGGTAGACCTCACCCTGCAAGTCCTCACTCTTTCTCCTCACTCTTGGGGCCATGGTAGGGAACACTGTTGGGGCCAGCATAGCAGGGCAATATTCTCTAGGTGATTTTACACACACTGATCACGTCTGACATGTATCACTAGCCCAGAACCTTACTAGACTTCTAATGTCTGTTTTGATCCACATCAGGCACCTAAACCTCCAGATCCATTATCTCCATTCAAATCAGTGCCTCCTTTTCTTGGTTGTCAGAGCCTCACTGATCCACAGTTGACCTGTCAGACTTCCAATGTCCTTCCCATCCAGCTTGGGAGATATCTCATACATTTACTCACTGCTTGCCATCCATGACCTTGGCACGGGACCAGACTGCAATGGTAGGGTGCACCTTCATGGTCTGTCCTATCTCATTCATTCTGGTCCATATCAGTTTTGGCCAAAGTTCAACCACATCACCATCCTACTCAAGATTCCTGGTTCTCTGGGTGCTGCCTTCATGTGATGATTGGATTTGTGTTCTTTCTGCTGTGTTTCATGTGAGAAGACAGACTTAGGTGCATTACAATGTGTGTGACACACAAGGGTCTTGTATAGGAGAGGTTGGGAAAACATTGGCCAGGTGAATAGCCCTTTCAGACAGTCCTTCTGAGTCCCTTTGTGTCTGCTCCTCCACACCTGTTGTTCCAAAAGCATCTTCTGGCCATGAGCTGTACTGTCTACCATATTTATCCTTTCTTTCTGTTTAAAAAAATTCTTTTCTTTCTGCCTGAACTCAGGCCTGGGTGTGGCAGTCATTCATCCTTGCTTGGTGCTACGAGACATCATTACCCTTAGTGCTAGGATGGTCTTTCCCAGTGTCCTCACTGACAAGGAGTCTCAGAGGGCAAATCTGTCCTGAACACATCTCCACATTCCATGGGGACAGTGTAGAGCCTGGGCCCTAGTTAGAAGTGCAGGCATGCCAGTTAAGCAACCACAGAATGAGCTCAACCCTGGTTCCTGCCACAGGACCTGTGGCCTTGCTTTGGCATAGACCCTGCTTGGCTTGATGGTAAAGAAGTCTGACGGCACTATGTGAGGTTTGTGGGGCCTGTATTCAGGGTGGAGGTTGTTAGAGTTGCTCAGATGAGCATTTGTGCCTGGAGCCTTGGTACAGCCTCACCAGGAAGACACTTGCTTAGAGTGAGTTCAAGAAAGTTGGTAACTGGACTTGTGTGTGAAGCTAGCCTGAGGCAGGGTTTAGCTGCAGGAGAGCAAAGAGTCTCACCTTCTAGGAGACATGAACGTTTTGGGTTTCTTATCTACTCATTGGAGGTGACATCCCCCTGGATCTGATATCCATGTTATAAAAACTGACAAAAAGACATGGGCATGGATAGGAAACCCACAAGGAAATGTGACAACAGGGGCTTTTTCTGAAAAGGTCTTAAAAACCTCAGTGGTGTCAGGGATAGAAGCAAATACTGCTAGAAGGCACAATTGCCCAGAGCCTGTCCCTGAGTGACTCTCCTTCCAAGATACTGACAATGGTCACACTTCACCGGTGGGCTCCTGTAAATGTCCCATAAGTGTGTCTCAGATAGATAACACAAAAGGTCAAACCTTCAGGATGCAGAACACCAACCATTCAGACATAAACCCCCCTGGGGGATAAGCAGGACTTAGTGAAGGCTCCTGCCATAGGAGCAGGGTAAGCAAACGAAGCTCATCCCTTCTGTTTTGCACACCAGTGTCTTACAGCTGTTATAGCTATCCCCACTCCAGTCTTCAATAGACCACAGAAGAGTGTCTTGTTATTCTCTCCTTTACAAAAATTGCAGGAATTGCTGGTTTAGTTCTCTTATTTGATTGATTAAACCTTTTGTCTTCTTAGGTGACACTCTAGGTGCTGGAGCAACCTGCTGATGGCAATGTTAATTCCAGGGAGTCAGGCCGTGAGCATTTGCGCTTGGATGGCATTAGTAGAGAGTTTTCCATCTATGACCCTAAGGACAGTAAAACACAGCTGCTCAACCCCATCAAGGACTTTGTTACAAAAAGACAAGTTTTCCCTCTTGGATTATCTTCTTGACATATGGAATCAATCGAAAACTCTATCACTAATGAGTTGAATCTTTGTTAGCAGGTGAAGCCTGTGACTCCAAAGGTTTGAGCCTTTCAGAAATAAGGCTTTATCCACATAGCATCTTCAGTGCTGGTGTGAAAATACAACCCCCCACCAGGTTCTTCAAACAACTTTCTTTGTCCTGCTGACTCCTCTGTTCCTTAACAAATTTAGTTGTTATCAAAATCTTATTTTTACTATATGATTTTAAGACAAAAACAGGACTCTTCTCTTTATAGGCTGTTTAAAATTTAAAACACATTATTTTTGGAAGATTCATCTATAACTCAAACATTTAAAAATAGATCTTATAAGCTAGATTCTGTGCAAGAAGAATAAAAATATAAAATACAGATCCTAAAAATATCAGTTACAGGTTGGGAAGTATAGACTATGTAAGAATGAGAGAATATTCTGTCCATGGCAACATTATGTGTGTGTGTGTATGTGTGTGGTATATAGGTGTGTGAGCCTATGCTTTTGGGTGTGTGGAGGCATAGAAGGCTGATGACATCAGGCATCTCCCTCAATGACTCTCTACCTTATTTTTAAAACAGATTTAAAATAAAAACCATGTACACTTGTATATGAGTGTGGGAGGAGTGAGTATGTGCAGTAGTGTCCGTAGGTCAGTGGATAACCTATGGGAATTGTTTCTCTCCCTCCACTATGTGGATCCTGGGTACTGAAACCAGGTAACAGCCTTAAACGCCTTTACCTGCTTAACCATCTTGCTGGCCCCTCTCTACTTCCTGAGACACCATCTCTCATCAAACCTGTATTGTGCTGTTTCAACTAGACTGGGAGGCCAGCAAGCTCTGAGATCCTGCTGTATCTGCCTTTCATCTCTGAGATTTCAGGAATGTGGCCAGGCCTGACTGTTATGAGGCTGCTAGGGACCTGAACTCAGATCCTCAAGTTTGTGCAGCAGGTGCTTTACCTGTTGAGCCAAAATGTGGCGTTCACATATATCACGCATGCCTTAAATAGGAACCTGACACGTTACAGCTTGGGTACCTCAATGAATTATGTTAAGAGAAATAAGACTGTTAAAAAACCTGGTAATTATGAGCAATCAAATTCATAGAGAGAGGAAGAGAATGGTGGCTTCTGGAGCATGGGAGTAGTTGAGGAGCTATTTAACAGGTGGAGATTTAAGATTTAGAAGATGACAAGGTTTGGGAGATGGATATGGCTGCATGCCAGTGTGAGTGTACTGAAGGGCATGGCACTACATGTATGAAACAGTTAAGGGGAAATTTTATAATAAAAATTTCTTAATTACAATTTTAAAAGATCAACAGAACATGCCAGGGTAGAAGGTGACTGTTTATTTGGTATGAATATTTATTTGGCTTGAAAATTTCCATAATAGAAAGCTAGCTGTTTCAGTCAAAGAAATCCTGTCAAGTTCAGGGGACAGACAACTACAGTGTGGAGGTACACCTGGCACACCAGAGGACTGGGATTGCTTTTGCTAAAGGAACCATTACAAAAACTTGAAACTGGATTTAGTCTCCATAAGGGATCTCAACATGGTAAAGAATGAACGTGTCCTGGAGTCAAAAGGCCTGTCCTGATCCCTCACTCAGCTGTCAGCCAGGCAATCTCCTGCTACTCAACCTGTCTTTCATGATTGGTGATAACAGTGACAATGCCACGACACAGTGTCACTGATCACAGACGGATGGTTCCACAATGGATTTCCCATAAATAAGGGTCCTCCTTGAGGGCAGAGACTGGTCTTGTCATGGCTGGTGTGTGACAAGCAGGTCCCAGTGTGAAATGAACACTCTAGAAAAACAATGCTGCTAACATCTAACCTTTTTCCCCATTTTCCCCTGCTCCCTATCTCTTTCTTTAAAAATCTACCATGGTGTTTGTTTGTGTATTATTTACTGACATTCCAAGAAAAGAAGAAATCAACGTTAAGTTATTAGCATGACTTTTGCTGTTCATGTGATAATGGTTTTAAAAATACTAACTTGGATGGGCATCATATTTCATACCGGGTACATGCACCTATGCTTTTCTTCTTTCTTTTAAAGGTTTTATTTTTGATTCTGTGTATGTGTACAAGAATGTGGGTGCTGGGAATGGAACTCTGGTCCTTTGGAAGAACATTACATGCTCTTAATCACTGGGCAATCTCTCCCACAGAATTTCTGTGTTCTTATCAGATTTAATTTTACTTCTTGATACAGTGACAGTCCATACATTTCTGCCTTAGTGATCAGAAAGGAAGAGGGGCCATGATTGCTGTCTCTTTTCTTTATGTCATTTTCGTAGTTGGCCAAGGACAAGAAATGTGAGCACAGTGCATGACAGCTTCTGTATCAGACCCTATGTCACTCATATCAACAAGAAACCACAGTTTTGCTGTGCTTGAAGCAAGTTCTGGCTTGAACCAGTGTGGCCATGGGCTGATGGTCCCACTTACTCCACTGCAGACCTCTTGCTGATCTCACTGATCAGGTGTGCTATGTGGGCATGGTGATGAATGGGACAAAGATGGCCAGGCTTAGCTCCTTTGCTGGTATCCATCCCCACTGTCCCACAGGACTTCATAGAAAGTATAAGTTCACAGAGAAAGTCTTAATTATAATATGATGGCAGATTATCAAAGTAAGCACAGGCCTTGATTGATTGCATAAAGCACAGGCTATTGAGACCAGCCCGGGGGTCATCCCCATACCCCATGCCACCCCATCTCTTCTAGCTAAGTGCTCGGCAGGTGGCTCTGCCGCTGACTATCTGCCTCTCTGACTTAGGCTCTTAGCTGGGTCGGGTCTTCCCACAGCTGCCTTTTCCTTGTTAGTGGGATCTAATCTACCTCCCTCACACTCAGGTATCCTCTTTCAGAGCCTCTGGGCATTTGTCTCTGTCATTTTCCTCAGAAACCTTGCTAGCTGGCTCAGGTGAGAGGGCTCCAGCTCTTCCATAAATACTACCCATGGGCAGACATGCTTTCCCAGACCACTGCAAGCTCCTAGATGACATGCAGACTCTGCTTATCTGCTCCAGGAAGGCGCATGGGAGAGAGCGACACACAGATGCTTCCTGACCCAGCTGTGTTCTCCTGCCCCCATGTCCTATACCCAGCCGTCATCTTTAGCACAGGCATAGCTACCTGCCTCATGGGACTGCTGGCAACCAGGCTGGGATAGACAGAATGCTCTAGGTCATCAGTCTCACCTTGGCAATTACCTGGGGTGCTTCTAACTCCCCAGTCCCATGACCTTACAAACTAACTGCAGTGTAGAACCCAAGAACCACTGGCAAGGGTGAGAGTGACCAGCCTCGGCCAATCCTAAGAAAGCTGGAGAACCTGGCAGCATTCATCACAAGCAGTCCCCATCTTGGTTGCATTTTACTGAAATACTTTCAAATTCCCTGCTGGGGCTTCAGCAGCCCTCCTAGGGTAGAAAGACAGGCTGTGCTGGTCTGAAGGCTGCCCCTCACAGGACAGCTGGGCATCTGCCCAAATGACTTCCCCTGTGTCATGGAGCAGGTTGGGAGGGAGTGGGCTTCCTCACTATAACACTGGCAGCAGGAGCATGGAGAGAAGGGATCCTGTCAGTGGAGGACTCATTCTGACAGCCAGCATGTCCCACCCCTTCGAAGGCCTTCACTTATCATCCCCACCTCATGAGGGAGGAAAAACCACTTGGAGAAGCCTGTAACCCCAAGTCTCAGAGATCTCCGGGCTAATGATGCTCAAGTTCAAGTCTGATCACAGTACACATTGGGGTCTTGAGGTGGATTTAGGAAGAAGGATCACCCCACAGTCGATCAGATAACCCTAACAGGGCTGGGATAAGCCACCCTTGGAATGACAGGACCAAAAGAGCTTTCTGTAGCAAGTGTGGAGTAGCTGAGGCATGCTGGGGGCTGACTCTCTGTAACAAGCCCTAAATAAAGAATCAATGTCTCCTTGTGAAGTCTCCTTGCTGTTCGGATGATTTTAAGTTAGGGCAAATGTGGGCGCTCACCCAGAGCTCCTCAGATGATTTGTGGGCCAGAGATGGCTGGGCTGCTGGTATTTGCCCATTCTGACCACAGCTCCAGTATTGACAGGCCCTGCACACACTCGTAGATTATAGTAAAGACATTCGAATCACAGGCGCGTCAGCCCACGCCTCAGCTCATCTGTGCCAGGAGCCCCTTTCTTCAGCATTAACGGAGACAAACAGGGAGAAGTCAGGAAATTCTGATTAGCACAGGAACGCAGATGAGCGGGGAGGCCTGTGAAGGCGAGGAGACACAATGAAGTTGGTCTTCGTGCATACTAGCTCAAGATTTTCCTCCCCTAAGACATGCAGATGGGAATCAGCTCTTGGAGGAAAGCAGGTGCAGTGATTAAAACCAACTACCTCTCGCTGAGCACTCGGAGAGCGTTGGCTGGTTTTACATGCATTATCCTGCTTATTCTCTATGGCAACCTGTGAGGTAGGTTTTATGATGACCTCCATTTCACAGACAAGGAAATCGAGGCTCTGCCAGGTGAGCTTACTTACCTGAGGTCACTGAGTTGGGCAGGGGCCTGGCCAGTGTTTTGAGGCAAAGTCTTCCTGGTTCTGGTATATATAACAGGATATTATTTGTCTTGCATTAAGAGATATAATCACAGGATTATATTTGTCACCTAGCTGCCAGCTAGAGCTGCCCTAGAGGCAACCCAAAAAGATGGATTATAGGGCAGTGATGCTGAGTAGGCTGTGGTTCCATTATGCCTGATTAGCTGTTCACCTCTTGGAGCCTCACTAATACAACACAGAACCAATCTCTACGTGGCTGCTCTGAGTGGTGGACTCACTATGTGAAGTAAGGTCCAAGGAGCAGTGGTGGCTCATCCCTGCAGCACACTGATAGCTCTCTCTCAGGGTGGAAACCAAATGGGACACACAGAGATACTAGGATCAGGTAGCTGGTGGCTATGACACCTAGGCAGTGTCAGAGTCAACTCAGTGCTACTGGGGGCCAGGTCTTGTCTGTGTCCTAGCAGTAGGGGCGGGGGAAATCGTAGTTTGAGAAAGTCTATTGGAGAGGGGATAGGTTTAAGGGCCTCATGGGTCCTTGGGAGAGATGATCGATAGAGTAGCCAGTGCTGGCAGTGGCTAAGCAAATCTGCAGCTCACATATGCAAAGACAAAGATGGTGAATAAAACAGAAGAAGCCCCACTTCCTGAGTCATGCAAGGAGCAGTCAGCCACTAGTCCCTTGGTGACATGGTCCTTGGAGGAGCTGTCACAGCAGTGTCCACATACTGACCTATATGGTTAGCCTAATAACTCCTGGCTCCTCTGTTCATTATCATCCCTCTCTTAGATGTGCTCTGTCTAGTGCTGCATCTCCCGTACCTGGCACTGGCCTGGTTCCCAGGGAGCAGGAAGCTTCTAGCTGTGAACAGCAGCACTGTGAAGTATAAAGAGCACGGGATCAACACTCGACCTGACCTTGCTTCCTTTCCTTGCCTAGGCCTCAGGATCTTCCTCTGTTAAGTTGGGTGGCTGGAAAATCTTCAAGGAAGTTTCAAATGCTGACATGTGTTCTTTCTATACATGGGGGTGGGGGTTCTCTGTGAGATCTTCCCTAGCTCCTTAGGGAAACAGACCACCACATCAGCACTCCATACAGATGCAGGAATGGAAGAAACTGGAGGGTCCACCACCCATGGGGTCTGGAACTCAGGGCAGGCCCCAAGACCTCTGAGCTGTTTTCTCATGGTGAGATGGGAGACCCTGCTTCTCAGCTGTGTGGGGGATCGCAGGTGATTCATGCAAAGTGCTTTGCTGAGGGTACAACACCTAACTTCTGGTGGTTCTGTCTCCTGCACACATTGATTCTACTGCATACAGCCCTGACTCCCTGCATATGATATGTACCCAGCATATGATGGGTTCTGGAAGCAAGACTAAACAAGAGCCATAGGAAAGCAGACTTTCATAAAAGCTGTCTGGAGTGCAGCCCTGCCTGGGGCCCCATGATGATTCTTGTTGAAGACTGGCTTCTTGTGACAGCCCTATGGTGAGAGGTCCTTTATCCCTTTCCTTCAAGGAGAGGATACAGGCCTGGCCCAGGTCTATAGACTAGGAGGAACCACAGGTCCAGATTTCTCCCATGGCACTGCAAAACCCTCAGAACAGGCTCACTTGTCCAGATAGGGTTTTTTTGTGGATTTCTGGAGAATTCAAGTGACTGCCAATAATTTTCCAATGGGGATACCTTCTCTGTATACTATGGCCACTACCTAGTTCAGAGTCCAGTGTCTCTGGTGCTGAGCTTAGATGACCTGGGCCTCAGCCTCAAAAAGGCTCAGTGCAGCCCAGAACTCTAGGAGAGAAACAAGAGAGCCTCTCTAAGTCTGTTTCCTCAGGTGTACACTTCACTTCATATTGGAGGTCTTAAATCACATCTCTGTCAAGGAGCTACTACTACCTATAGGAACATGCAAAGGGCCAGTAATGTCCTTCCGGTTTTTTTTTTTAGATGTCTTTTGAGTTTCACATTACATCTGAGGTGGCAATGCCAGCACCCTCCCTTCAACAAATACTATGGTCAAGGTGATCCTGTCCAGACAAGGTGGGGAAAGGTCGCACAGGGAAGGGTGATGTGAAAGCAGAGCACCCATGAGGGGTAGCGGTGGGCTAAGTGGAGTCAGATGAAAGGGTGTAAGCAGAGAATGGGCTGGGTTGGACTGGAAGCTTGCAGGAGCTGCTGTCTGGGGTTACATGCACAAAAGACAGGGAGAGTGAGGAAGATGCTCCTTCCTCATTGGGTACATTTTCCTGAGAGCTAGTGATTCAAGAAATGGGGGGGGGGGGGGCTGGCTCTGCAGAAATTCTCTTCTCAGTACATTCTAACTATTCTTTCTCAAACATTCCCACCTAGCAATGAAAGACTCCTAGGTGGAATTTGCAGCACATTCCTAAAGGGACTTGACCCACTCCACAACAGCCACTGTGCCACTCCCATTTACTGGCTCCTAGTGCCTGTAGAACTAGGTAAAGTTCAAAGGTGAAGAGAAGCCTGATGGCCAACCACAGCTTCATTCCCCAAATACCTTGTGTTCTAGTAACCAGTTCTCCATAAGGTTCCATTGACCTCTGCTTTTTCATGTGCCACATCTTCTCCTGGGGAATTTTTCATGCTTTATAAAACCTAACTCAAAAATCCAGCCAACTTGGGACACTTGTCATGGCCTTTGCTGAACCTCCTGTGGGTCTTGTGCACCCAAGCTCTCCACTGCAAGAGCATTTGTGGCTAGTCATGGCCTTGCCTAGTCACCTGTCAGTCCCCACTCCAGAGAACTGGAGTCTTTCTCAGGGGCAGAGGTGTCTGGAGTATCACTAGCTCCCTGAATAGTGCTGGGATGACAGGGATGCTGGAAGAAAAGGCAAACATCGTGCACAGCCAGCCAGAGGGTGTGAGAAAGGCTAGGAAAGGAGGGAGGCAGGGAAAAGAGAAGGTAGTGTATGCAGGGAGGGGTGAGAGGCAAGGAGGCAGGGAACCCCAGCTAATTAGACCACATGTGCAGAGCAGCATCTGGCTCCAAGTACAGCAGTTTCCAGCTCCTGGAGTTGTCGTGGAGACGACCACATGACCCGCCCGGAGCTGAGGCTCTGGGGCAGCAATCCAGATGCACTCCTAACATATTCTGACAGAGAGCAGATGGGCGGCTATTTGCTGGGCCAAAAAATGCCAGCTCCACTCCCCTCCAGACCCTGTATGCCCTCCCTGACCATTTTCATTGTGTAAAGTCACTGTTTAAAATTTACCTCAATTTTTCTATTGTATGTTTGTATGTATGTATGCATGTATGCATGTATGTGTGTTTTTTTCTTGCATGGATGTCTGTACCCATAGAGTATAGAAGAGGATGTCAGATCCTCTGGAACTGGAGTTATAGACAGTAGTGAGCCACCAGGTAGATGCTGGAAATGGAACCAGGGTCTTCTGAAGAGCAGCCACTTCTCTTATCTGATGAGCCATCTCTCCAGCCCCAGTGTACAGTCACTCTTAATGGCGCCAACCTACCAGTTCTCTCACAGATCAGTGTGGGCACCACTATTTGTGTACCCACCTCAACACCCTGGTCCTGTGGCATAAGTGAGGAGATGTTACCACTTTTAACAAAGGGGCTCTTGAAGCCACGCTTCCTGTTGCAAAACTGCCTCAATCTCTCAATGTGAAGCGTATAAATTTCTGGACTCTGTAGTCTTACCTAACAGAGTAGGCAATCCTTTGTAATTCGTGGGGACTCACCCTCCAGTGGCTAAGCTCCTAGTCCATCTACACTGGCCACTCTAAACTCAGTGTAAGGCTCTGTGAAGTGGGGTTTGTAACATCTATCTTCACAGATTTGTTTTTAAAAGAGTCAATGCAATAATAATGGAAGAACCATGAAATTATAAATTCCTGAATAAATGTTAAGCTATTCCTATAACAGTTAATTTTGACTTGGACAAAAAAATTTTAAAAGTTAAAGATTCTTTTTGAAATATAAGTCTTTCATGTATATACATATATCCCTGAGAAAGGGTCTCACTACATATTCCTGGCTGGCCTATGCAGACTAGGCTGGTCATGAACTCAAAAAACTTTGCTTGTTTTTTTTTTTTTTCATTTTTATTTTTTCTCTGAAACAGGATTTCTCTGTATATGTAGCCCTGGCTGTTCTGGAACTCAACCTGTAGACCAGGCTGGGCTTGAACTCACAGAGATCCTCCCTGCCTCCCGATTGCCACCATACCTGACTTAGTATTTTTCTTTTAAATGTTGACTGTGTGCATGGTGTGCTTGGGTACAAGTGGAGGTCAGAAGCCACTTATAGGACTTGCTTCTCTCCTATCACTCCAGTCCTGGGCATCAAACTCAGGTCATCGGGCTTGGTAGCAAGTGCCTTTACCTGTACAGCATTCTCAACATTCCAAACCTAAGACATATCAAGCAGATCACTCACATCAGCTGAGAAGGGAAATAACGAGATCTTAGGGTCTGTACAAAAGTTGACGCTACTGGCTATGTGTGTGGTAAATCTCTCTCAAGGTCTTTGGTAAGGTGAGAAAAATGTTTCCTGTTGGATAATCAGGTTGCAGGATAAATTTTGTTTCTGGTGTTAGGATCCAGGCAATTTAACTCTATATCCTCAATTTACCCATCTTTATACAGAGAGAATTTGCATATTCCTGTAGTTTCATTTTCATCCTCCCTGTTATGTGATGGGATCAATTACAACTGAGGCTGGGTAGGACAGTGGAAAGCACAGGTTCAGCCAGATGGGGCTTAGTTTCCTCTTCTGAAAAAGCGAGGCAGTGAGAGGCGCTGACTTGCCATGATGTTGTATAGTCTAAAGGAAACAGTGACTATGAAAGGTTTAGCATCCATTCACAGTTGTCCTAACAACAGCTTTTCCTTACAGGATAAATCCTATATGGTCCAGGAAAAGCCATGCCTTTTCTGTGGGTGTGGTCTGGGCACTGATGCTACATCCACTAAAGGGGAATGCACTTTGTTTTTGATACCTAGGAAGCAAAGAGAAGGAAGGATGCCACTGGTGAAGGGGGTGGGGGTAGTCGGAGGTCCCAGACGGTTACCTGAGTGGCACGCAGCATGGCCTGTCCAGGTGTACGGGCTCCTGCTGCCACACAGTTGCCTGCCAACTGCAGGTGTGGGGAAGCCCTGGCTAAGGCTGAGAACATGGGTTTAATGTCACCCAGCAGAGCGTAATGATTGTTTTAAGTAAATATTAATTATGAGTTACCCAGACAGTGCCAGAGTGGCATGCACACTTCTGTATCTACATATGTAGGTGAAACAATCATTTAGGGAAATGGCTTCTTATACCACTCCTCTGGGAAGTTCAAGGGCTTGTAGTCTCTGACTGTGTGTGGGTTCCTGGTTAAAATAATTGGAGGTTTCTTGATAAGCAGTGAGTAGGATTTTTTTTTTTTTTTGTGACAGATGATCTCCCCTGGACCAAATAGCTGGTTCAGTTCTATTGAACCAAAATCTCCATGAACATGTTGAGGACAACCCAGATTTGGTTTAAGGTCCAGTATGCTGACATGAAGATCTTGGGCAAGTGTGGCCCCAAGAGCCTACTCATAGGACCCACTTATCTGCAATGATATTCTAGAACTCTGTGCCCTCATGGCTATGTTTTCTACCCCCACACTTCTGTTTTCTTACCTGGGTGGGAAGCTAGTATTTGCTGATCACTTTGAGAGTTTTTTTTTTTTTTCTCTTCTATTTTGCAACTCATGGATGCTATGAATTCACCCAGGGAAGTTTTGTTTACTCACTCCTGGGCAATGGCATGGCCTTCACACAGTTGCTCATGTCATTTTGAGGTACTGTAATCCTGAGTAGCAAGTATAGTGGTGGCAATGGTGATATGTGTTGACAAGGATAATGGGTACTGTTTAGTTTCCTGTGCTAGAGCCTTTCTGGGCATTTCCTTCACCCATACACAATTATTTAATACTCTCAGCAACCCCATAAAGTAGACATTGCCCATGTCTCATTTTACAGTTCAGAAGCTGAGCCACAGAGATTGGAGGCATGCAGGCATATTCAGTGATACCTGTTCCACATGACTATGCTTTAGGCCCAGGGGGTGTAGAAAGAAGCAGTCCCACCAAGGCCTGTGCTGGGTAGCCCCAGGTTCTGACTTTCTAGATGCTGTCTGGAAACTCCTGGGTCTTGTTACCATGCACCAAGTCCCTTCAGAGATGGTCCTGATAGAGGGGAGAGCACTACATTTGACCCTTTCAGACCTGGAATGGACCAAACTAGATCACATGCTTCGGAAACTGTATAGTCACATTACTGAGCCTTCAAAAGGCCTTTAGGGATGGTCAGGAGGGATAAGCATTTAGGGACTGGGGTGAAAGTCTGTGCCTGGGAGATATGGTGGTCGGACTTCTCCCTGTTGGGGCTAACACATGGAATAAAGGAAATAAAGGAAAGGGCAGCCCTTCTCACCATGTGGCCAACAGTGCCTTGCTATTGGAAATACTGAATCACTATAACCATCATGTATTCCTAATAATAATGATGACAACAATAATGATGATAGGTTTTGGAGAGCCTGTTATTCATATTCCAACAGTATTTATTCTAGCTATCAGTAGATATGCTGAAAGCTTTTGGAGGGGGAAGATCCTAATGTCTTCTTACTCTGAAATGCATAAAGATACAGTGCATTCATACATGCATAATATAAGTTTGCTTTTCTTCAGCTCTGAGATTTAAGCCCAGGGCTCCTTGCATACTAGGGTGAAGGATCTACTACCAAGCCAAATTTCCAGCAGAACTTGTGACAAAGCACATGTACAGAAATAGGGACGGGTAACCTCCACAGCAGTATGTAGGTTTTCACTGTAACACTCTTGCCCATGTGTTACTGAAAGTACTTGTGTGTCTGTGTTTTCTAACTTTTACTATGAAATTCTTGGGGAAAAAAGCCTACAGGGTGAGAGTCAGTGCCAGAAGCCCCAGGAGGGGAGTCATGGTAGCAGGATGGGTA
>JADRCD010235797.1:0-29025 GCA_019843815.1 Montemys delectorum
GATGGATGTCATAAATAAGTCTCTATATAGACAAAAACAACATTGATTTTCATTAAGATAACTGGAGAACAGAGCTGACTTACAACCTCAAATGTTATCTGTAGGTCCATAAGGCCACTCGGCTGTTGAGATACCATCAGCACGGAACATGGTAACTGCATATATGTGGCTCCATTTGTACCTAAGGCAGGACTCTTTCAAAAGATTTTCCCTGGCTCAGAAACACCTTGCTGCTCTAGCTGACATACTCTCAAAAGCTACACCACAATCTCCATTTTTTTCTTATTAAAACCTCTCTCTTTCCTATGAGTGAGATCTGCAAGATACCTGAAAGTTTTGCCTTTTGTATGTTACTCCCCCCATTTTATCTTTCAGTTTTCCTCTAAAAAGACCATTTGCACCTCCAATCCTGCCTTATCTACTCTTTCACAGAAGATAGGAACTAGGAAAACAGATATCCCCCAGCAACCACATGGTGGCTCACAACCATCTGTATTGGCATCCGATGCCCTCTTCTGGTGTGTCTGAACACAACTACAGCATACTCACATATAATAAATAAATAAATAAATAAATAAATAAATAAATAAATCTTTTTTTTTTAAAAAAAAAAAGAGGGATGGGTAAGATGGCTCAGCGGGTAAGAGCACTGACTGCTCTTCCAAAGGTCCTGAGTTCAAATCCCAGCAACCACATGGTGGCTCACAACCACTTGTAATGAGAATGAGATCTGACGCGCTCTTCTGGTGTGTCTGAAGACAGCTATTTCAGTGTACTTATTTATAGTAATAAATAAATCATCTTTTAAAAAAGAGAGAGAGAAAGAAAGGAAAAAAAAAAGAAAAACAGATATCCTTTTATTTTTGGCCAAAAGCTCATCTGACTGTATTAAGGTATGTACTGGCCACTGAACAAAGGCCATAAGAAAAGGGACTTGAGCTAAATTATTTCTTACCTTTGAAGAAATTATTTGTAAGGAATTGGTGTGGCAATTTATAGTGCAGAAAACTAAGCTATTTCTAATTTGTAGTTTGTCATTCTCCTTAGGTTCCAAATGGTGGTATCTATAGGAACATCTGAGATCCTACCAGAATGCATAAATTCAACCAACTACAAGAACAGCACAATGCCAGAGTTACTCCTATCACCCTGTTTCACATGGTCACACCCTGCTGCAATACAACTGAGAAGATAGAAATGGTTGTATTAGCAATCCAAACTCTATTACCAACTTATGTAGGGAAGAGTGAATATTACTAAAGGACTCACCTCTAACAGTTGAGCTCTTGCTACTTATGGTAAGTCAAAATATCAGAGAGACCAACAGGATTCAAAGTCATTATGTAAATATTAGACAGAAATATATCAGCAAGTACCCCTTTCTTCCTTCTCCTCTCCCTGCAGTGGCAGGAATGAGCCCCTGCCTTCTATGCATCTAAGGATGGCTGCTGAGCTACACTCCCAGTCATACTGCAAACTGATTGGTTTGTTTTGTAATACAATTCAGTATGTTCACTACCTTTTGTATTGCCATGTGGAGCTTTGATTAAAAAAAAAGAATATCTGTAAAGAATATGGTTGGGTTTTATAGTAATCCAACTCATTCTTATACATAAAATGCCTATCAACTATTCACATTAACTATCAACTACCTCACATAAGTACTCAACCAGGAACCATTAAATAATTCTAGAGCTAGGTTTTCAAAAACACTAGTAGTGCATTATTTCAGTATACACACACACACACACACACACACACACACACACACATACACACACACACACACATACACATACACACACACACACACATACACACATACACACGAGAGAGAGAGAGAGAGAGAGAGAGAGAGAGAGGAAGAGAGAGAGAGAGAGAGAGAGAGAGAGAGAGAGAGAGAGAGAGAGATCAAAAATATAGAACTGAGAGAAAGGAAGGGAGATGGGAAAAAAAGGATATAGTAAAATAATGTCGGTCACTACCTGGAATTGACATCCCCATGTCCCAGCTGGCCATGCTGTCCATATCCAAAGGTATAGACGTCTCCATTTTCCATGAGAACCACTGAAAATAATAGTTTTATATCCTTATTCTGTGCATTTTACATTTCTTTCATAGCAATACTGGGAGCAGTGTGATTTTCCCTATTCAATCTGTAGTCATGAAAAGCAAGTCACAGAAAGGATTAGATGGGAAGGGACAGTGGGGTAAGAACTATAAGGTGGAAACCTAACATTGCAAGCCATGAAAATATCATATGGAAGCCTACCAAGTAGATGCCTCCTAAAACAGACACAGAAAAACAGATTAAACTAAGTTATCCTATAGTGGGGGACAGTATTACACCTAGAAAACACATGCTGACAAAATAGTGATGAGGACAATGATGACAATGATGACAAAACCAGAAACCCAGTGCCGGAAACAGGTTTTCTCTTTTTGAGTTGTTCTCCACTATTGACGCATAGAGCCCATCTAAATATTACAAGCTATTGTCAGTGCTCTTAGTTCATCTCTAGAACTTGATGGTAAGACCCTACTGCTAAACACATTATATATACTTTAACTATACAAAATGGAAAAAATCCAGCAAGAATTGACCTGACAGCTTCATCCCTCTTGGCCAGCTTTCTCAATGATACATACACACTACCAAAAGAGAAAGTAAACATAACAGTTACCCACTTTAGACCCCTGTGAGCTACACTGACTATTTGAGATGATCTTCCCACTGCTGCAGGAGTGGTATGAATGTTTTTGTTGTAACCAAAATTCTGACTGGACTTAAGACCCACCCTATGAAATAGAAGCCATACCTGGCATACCTTAGCAGGGCCAATCTGTGGCTAGAAAAGTCATGGACCCACAGGGGAGACTTACTACTATTTGTTTAATAAGAACAAATCCTAATGATTTTGGCTATACACATGGATTGTGGCATCTCTCAATACCCATCAGAGAAGCTTCATTTTGCAGTAGATGGCAGTTAGCAAACAGACCCACAACTGGTCATCTTACAGAGAATACAAGACTTCAGAGTGCTCAGACCTAAATGGGACATCAGTATCACACACCCTTTCTCTCAAAAGCTCGGGAATCTTCATAGGACAGTGGGTAGGATGATTTAAAAAGCTAGAAGTAACAAATGAAGACAAGGAAATATCATTTTCCAGACCCAGAAGGGCAGATGTACAAATGGATTTTCAGTGATTGATCATGACAGTATGACTAAGACCCATAAAAGACCAAACCAGAAAAAATTCTAGCATGGATCAGGGGAGGTGGGCATGGAGTCCCACAAAAGCTGATGATCTATTAGCATTTGATAGCTATTGGGAGAGGGAGAGTTATTTTAATTAAGGATGAGAACCCTAGCTTCAGGGAAAGCCCCACACTGAAGAGTCTTTGGGCAATACAAATTGAACTTAATGGGAAGGGATGGAGGGGGTGGGAGAAGGAGAGAGACAGAGAGAGGGACAGAGGGATGGAGGGAGAGAGGGAGAGAGGGATGGAGGGAGAGAAAGAGAGAAAGAGAAAGGCAGAGACAAGGCTGGGTGGATAAGGAGGTAATGGTAGACCTAGGAAAAGTTTGGGGATGATAGAAATACACTATGAAATTCTCAAAGAATATAATTTTAATTCAAAAAAGAGGTAAGCAAAGTGTGGTAAGCAGGTGGATCTCTGTGAATTTGAGTCCAGCCTCATCTAAAACCTGAATTCTAGGCCAGCCTGGGGTACATAGTGAGATCTTTCCTCAATAAATAAATAAATAAATAAATAAGACTTGCATAATTCTACATTTAATGGAAATTAATAATTTTAGTTCTGCAGAGTATTTTATAGGTCATAAAATGTATGCTTCTCATACTATATTCTAAACCTCTTATAAATACCACTAAATAAGACTTAATGATATATTTTAGTTTATCTTAATACTGTGTAAGGACATACAAAATCCTATTCAATAATCTAGACTATTTAGAGACTAGCAGGTAAAGTAGTGGTCTAGACAATTATATACATCAACAACATAACAGAGCCTAAGGTTGGCCAATGTCTTATCAAATAAGAAAGCATATTTCTTAACTTTTAATATTTGAAAAATGTTGAATACTGCAACCCAAGCTATTTAAACGAAATGCCAATAATTTACTAAGAATCTAATTACTTTATTCATTTTATTATTTAATGATATACATTTCTAACTCAATATTAATAAAACATGGGACAATATTATGAAAGCCATAGGATTTTAGAATTAAAAGGCATTTCAGGAATTCTTTCATTTCCTATAATTTCTTGAACTGCATTAGAAAATAAGTTTAACAACAGACAAACTAGAATTTCGATCTTTTGACAAGCACAACACTTTATCATCATGCTATAGTTTTTTTTTTAAAGATTCTGCAATAAAAACAAAACAAAGCAAAAAACCCAAGGACTTGAGAGATACTGTGCCTTATCATGTAGATAACAAGTAATGTTTATCAATTCTAAGCAAGTTGTACACAATGGTAAAACTGAAGTATACCCTAACGTTGCGGCTGCTACCTGAGTGGTGAAATCCACAGCTGACTTGTACTGCGCGGAGCTCACAGTCAAATCTCACGGAGCCTGGAGGGTAGGTAGTGATTTTGCTTGCGTCCTTTTCCCCTCTATCTCCACTTCCATCTGAAAGTGTTAAAATTACAATTACACAATTATTCTACTCATAGTGAAATTTAAATCAGTTTACTATGGAAGAAAAAGAGGAAAATGTTAAAAGGAGTGAGCAAGAAGACCCTGAAGTTGTTAGAAGAGATAGATCAAGAAGCTGTCTTCAAAGGAGCCAGTCTAAATAGATATATAGTATACTTCTGTTATAGACTACTAAATCAGTAAAAAATAAAGATATGATCTGGTAAAATTTAGTAAGCTAATTAGCTGTGTAATAAAAATGCACAAGTACATAATAGAAATAAAATTTTAATGTGAAATTTAAATTTGATATAGAAGAATTTAGTCTGAATAAAAAATAACTACATGCAAGGTCATTTAACAATAATTTTACTTAGGTATACTGTTAGTAAGTACTATTTTAAAAAAAATCCTAGTAGACTCACAAATGACAGATTTCTTAACGAGCTCTCAGAAAGGCTGCTGCCTTTCTGCCCATCAGGATGGCAACTAAACTTAAAAAGAAACTTGATAAAGACCAAAGAGACCTTCAGGACCCTAAGGTTCAATGGCATCTTCTTACGCACTGCTCCTCTACCTTTCCTCTCAGTAGTCTAGTGTGGCCTCCCTCACCTGCTATAAGCTGGCTCTCCTTCCTTCTTTCTATCTCTAGTTTGTTCATCGATAATTTTCACCTCTCTTTAGGTTTCTCTCAACCACTGCTTTCTATATTTGATGTAGAAATTATATGACATTCTAACCATAACTTCCACATTCTAGAATTTTAAAACTTGAATTTAGAAATGTGTAAATAAGTCAGATAACTTGCTTTTTGAAAGAAAAACTATGCATTACATACTAAAATGTGACTTTTATTTTGTCAAATTCCTTTCACACAGTGTGTTTGACATTGGAAGGAATTCCAACAGGTCAACTGGGCTGAATCAGTCCACTGTGGCACAGAAACATTAAACATGCAGGTACATATGTTAATCTACATACAAACAGGTTAAATTCTGGGTTTTATTATCCTCTTTAAAAAATTAAATATAAGAACATTGAATCATTTAATTTTCATCTCCATCAATAATAGTTTTCATTAATAAATCATTTCCTCTGCTTTACCTGTGATTTCGGAAACAGTAGACCAAGCAACCAGTTCCCTGGGCACTGCTATTATGGTAATTTATGCACTGAAGTTCTTAAGGCTCAAAATATGAGAATATGCCTGCAGTATGCTGCAGCATACATGCTTGCAGTCTTTAGCTTGAAAACTTGAAGAAGATCTCAAACAATTAGTTTCCTGTAAGTATTTTGATTCCACAGCTCTTAATCTAGTGCAGTGGTTCTCAACCTGTGAATCGAGACCCTTTTAGGATCACGCATCAGATACTTACATTATGAGTCTAACAGTAGCGGAATCACAACTATGCAGTACCAACAAAATAATTATATGATTGGAGGTCACCACAACATGAGGAACTTTATTCAAGGTTCACAGCATTATCAAAGTTGACAACAACTAGTCTAATGTATTAACTTCATATTATTCACATGCTGTGGCACTATGATACTTTGAAATTTCATCAGATGTAACATCATTTTACGTGGTCATAATATTCTCTACTAGTTAATTGATAAAATGGAATTATTTCTGAACAAGTCAATGATAGTCAACTGTGTATTAATATATATATGAACATATACATATATAATAATTTCAATAAATTCTTTCAATGTTCAACATCAAAACAAAAAAAAAAAAAGAACATTGAATCATTTAATTTTCATCTCCATCAATAATAGTTTTCATTAATAAATCATTTCCTCTGCTTTACCTTCATCAATATTTAGTTAACACAAACTTGTCCAAATTTCTTTTCTGTAAGTGGACTTTATCTTGAAAACATTGAACACTTTCTAACACTTGGACAGTAAAACCTCACTAATTCGGAGTAGCATAAAATGGGTGGGCCCGTGTGACTTAATGAAGAAGTATTAATTATAGAAAATGTATGTAAAAGTTCAGTTTTGTTATCTTCAAGCAATATAGATTACATATTGTACTGGCTGGTTTTGTATGGCAACTTGACACAGGCTGGAGTTATCACAGAGAAAGGAGCTTCAGTTGGGGAAGTGCCTCCATGAGACCCAATTGTGGGGCATTTTCTCAATTAGTGATCAAGGGGGTAGGGCCCCTTGTGGGTGGTGCCATCCCTGGGCTGGAAGTCTTGGGTTCTATAAGAGAGCAGGCTGAGCAAGCCAGGGGAAGCAAGCTAGTAAGAAACATCTCTCCATGGCCTCTGCCTCAGCTCCTGCTTCCTGACCTCTTTGAGTTCCAGTCCTGACTTCCTTTGGTGATGAACAGCAGTTTGGAAGTGTAAGCTGAATAAACCCTTTCCTTCCTCAACTTGCTTCTTGGTCATGATGTTTGTGCAGGAATAGAAACTCTGACTAAAACACATATTAAGTGCTACAATGAAGAAAATGTATTCACCTACATTAAACTTCAAAATAGGCTAACATTACATTAAAATATACCATAAACATGAAAGTCCTTTAACATACAAGAATTAACTGCAGGACCCAGAGGTTGAAGGCACGTTGAAGGAATCCTTCATTTCTTGAGCCCTTGGTTTGAAGCTAGTGATTTTAGACAGAATTCCCCTTAAAAGTATGACCCTGAAAATTCAGACGAAGAAATTACTTTGAAATTTTATTTAAAAATATCACCAATACTACACCTGAATTAGTGAGATGAGAGGTTTTACTATAACAGGATAATAAATAATACCTCTTTTGCTAAATTTTCTAATGTGAGTTTGTCTGTTAAATCAAAGAAAAAACAAATTTAAAAAGTTTCAGTATTTTGTTTCAGTTCAGATAAAATGTATTTTTTGCTTAAAGGCTTCTCTCTTATCTAGGAAGATAGTGGAATACATTAAAGGTCTCACACAAAAAAGAATATATATTTTCCAAGAGTTATCTATTTAAATCAAGTACTAGATGGGAACAAACTTTTTAACTTTGTCATAACTGGCAAAATATATACTTATTGAAAGCAAGTGTGATTTAAAATGAAAGTACTTATTTTCATATGATCTTACCAGACTTAATAAAACATATTCCACTATATAAATGTATTTTGTCCATTTAGAAACTTCTACCTTGACTTTAATATTTTTCTCTTTCCATAAGTTGGAGGCTAACACCAATACAAATCCCACAAGACAAGTACAACATCACAGAAGAAAAATTTTAAAGGCCTAATAATTTACTAAATAAAATTGATATGAATGAGAGAATGAAAAATTTTATTTGATATACAACGTCTACTAGGAAAATTTTGTTAAGAATTCATGTAAACACCCTATATGTAAAACCATACCTTAATTACTACAGATTGTGAAAGTATTAATAAAAAATAAAGAGTCACTTTCAGACTTTGTAAACACACACACACACATACACACTGAGGTCTTCATATAAAATAATGATATAACTATAAATTTTGAATTAAGTGTAAACATCCAAAATGTAGTCCAAATCAAGAATCAGCAAGTAAAATTCAGCAATGTTAAATATGTTGAAGCTCAATACTTAGAAAAAGATTAATGAGCAACCAAAAGATTTCATTTTTGTATTAAAATAAATAAATAAATAAATAAATCTGAATAATTTTATAATTGTCTTCTCAGCATGACCATAACTGTCTTTTTCTGATCAATGTTCACAGATAGCTATCATATGATATTGAAACTGACAACTTGGTAGATATATAATTAAAACACTGCGTTTATCTTCGCTGAGAATATCTATGTAGCAGTAAAAAGACTTAGCATCGGAAGGATTGTAGACCTGAAGGTTAATTTGTACATAGAGCCAGGTATTCTTTAGCTAACTTCAGTTAAACAAGCCTAAAAGTGATCACAGAACACAGTGAGTGCTTTGAGCAAAATAGTTAAATTTAAAAGACCAAGAGAGGTGGCGCCTGCAATATCTTAAGTACTTGATTTTTGCTAAACATTGTGAAACTTCCAGTGCCACTGCGGATAGGCAGTTGCATAGGAATCTCAGCAAAGGGTGTCACAATTAGACACTGCACCTTTTGCATTAGCTTTCCCACTTGTAAAACATCAACAATGGTGCACACCTCACAAGGTTCTGTGGAGGATTAAACAAAGTAATTTATGGAAAGTATTCAATCAATATTCACCACTGTGGTTTGAGTAAATGAAAGACATAGCATGGACACTGAATCCCAATTAATGCACACGCTTCCATTATATTCTTCAGCACTCGGTGAAGGTTTATGTTTGGTGGCCCACGGAATGGAACTATTAGGAGATGTGGCCTTGTCGGAGTAGGAAGTAGAAGACTACTTCTGGCTGCCTTCAGAACAAGATGTAGAACTCTCAGCTCCTTTGCCAGAGCAGTGTCTGCCTGAATGCTGCCAAGCTTTCTGCCATGTTGATAATGGACTGACCCTCTGAACTTGTAAGCCAGCCCCAATTAAATGTTGTCCCTAGGTTCTTGGTCATAGTGTGTTTTTACAGCAATGAAAACCCTAACTAAGACATATTCTCAAATAGAAATAGCAGCAAACACTCCCAGGTGCTTAGCAGCATGTCTTCAGAATGTTACATCAGCCACTCTAAGATAGATTCAAAGACTAACTTTGAATAATTCAGATGTTCCTAATTAGGTATAACATATCAAAAAACTTTCCTGACTTTGATATGTAGCTGGAGAAAATCCTAATCCAAGAATCCTTTAGAAATCTAGTTTATGACTGTAACCTACTATAAGTTATACAGAATTCTACTCAATGATTCAGTCATACACAGTGGAGATTTTGTGATTAAAACACTGTCATCCTACGAGCATCCCTGAACTCCTTTGACTTCGCCAGAAGCTCTCTAGCTTTCTATTTTAGAAAGCACTGTTACTAATACATCTAGTTGTAACCCGTACAAAGTCACAGGTCAGAAACTGTAATGGTTGTCATCCTACACTTATCAACTAACTATATTTAAGTCAGAAGATAACTAGCACATGAACTAGGAGATAAACTAAAGCCCAAAGTATTTTTTTAAAGTTTACAAAGGGGAAATATTAAAATACAGTGACTGGTAGTAAGAGTCATCAATAGGAGAGGAATGAAAGATAGGGCAGTGACTAATGGGCTGGACAGCTAGCACAGTGAGTAGGTAGGAGCATGTGGGAAGCTAGTACTTTGCACAGATAGGACACCATCTCATAACCTAACACTGCATTCCTCTTGAAGTAAACAGATGAAATTATCTCACTTTATAAAGCCAGGAAAAATATATACATGCCCAAACCCGGTTCTGTAATATCACATCCTTCTCAAAGAGACTGTTACAGCTCTACAAAAACTAGTCCAGCGGCACACAGAAGTCATTTAAGATTATCCTTTTGCTTAAAAGGTTCTATAGCTACTAGTCACCAACATGGAAAAAATGGAATTGAAATATGTAACACTGGTCTTTGTTTAACACTATATTCAAAGCAATTTTTAAAGTGTGGTTTGTAATAAGATATTAAGATTTTAATGTATATCATAAAATCAAAATATTTTGTTCTACTTTATGTAATGTTTTAGAACTCATCATCATACATTTACGGAGAAAAGAGATTAAGAAAATCTGTACAAACCACAAGAAACTTAAGAAGAAGGAAGACCAAAAGGTGGACATTTCATTCCTTCTTAAAAAGGGGAATCAAACACCCACAGAAGGAGTGGCAGAGATTAACTATGGAGCAGAGACTGAAGGAAGGACAAGCATATAGCTATCTCCTAAGAGGCTCTGACAATACCTGACTAATACAGATGTAGACGCGCACAACCATTCATTGAACTGAGTACACGGTCCCCAATGAAGGAGTTAGAGAAAGGACCTATGGAGCTGAAGGGTTTGCAGCCTCTTAGGACTAACAACAATTACTAACTAGTACCCTCAGAGCTCCCAGGGACCCAACCACCAATCAAGGACTATGGTGGGACTGATTGTTTTGGCAGCATGTGTATAGTAGAGGATTGCAAATTCGATCATCAATAGGAGGAAAGGACCTTGCCTTGTGAAGGTTTTGTGCCCCAGTGTAGGGGAATGCCAGGGCCAATAAGTGGGAGAGGGTGGGGTAACAGGCATGGGGAAGGGGGACGCAAAAGGGGTTTGTTCTTGTTTTTGTTTGTTTGTTTGTTTTTTGGAGGGGAACCTGGGAAAGGGAAAATTTACATGTAAATAAAGAAAATATCTAATAAAAAAATTAATCAACCACAAAAAAAAAAGTGGAGTATGGTACCACAGATTCTGGCAAATAGCAAATATAATTTACATAATTTATTCTAAATACTTCTCTAAATATTTACATATACATAGATTATTTGATTACCCAGTAAATAGAGAAAATGCAAATCTTATAAGTAAAATAATATAAGAAATAATTATTTATTATAAGTAATAACACTTGTTTCTACTATATATACCATATATATATATGTGTGTGTGTGTGTGTATATATATATATATATTATATATAAAAACTTAATCTATATAGTTAGTTTAAAGTCCCTGCTTTGTCTACTTTGAAGAGCTGAGAAGGGCAGATAATCAAGTGTGTATGACTGCCGGGTTTCACATGAAGTAACTTTTAAAGACAGGTTAAAGGTCTCTAGGCAAAAGAAAAAAACACAGTAGATCCAGTAATTAGACAAACCTGTGTATATAGAAACATTTTTTAAAACTTCCAGCAATCATCAGCCCTACCTTAGGCATTTTAGGAAACAGCAAAAATAAGTTGCATTAGCCAATGATGAGTACCTGTTTCACATGCTAGAATTCAAGACACAATTTACATGTAAATAAAAAAATTGTCTATATAATATTATTACCTGATGTTATCCAAGATACAATTGCTTGTTTAAAACAAAAATAAGCATACTTTAGAATAATTATACTTAGCCCAGAACTGTAAGAAATAAATGATGCAGAAGGAGATTTCTAGTCTCTCTCTCTTTGGTTAGAACTCCGATCTCTCTTAGAAACTAAACACATCTATATGCCTTACTCTCTATTAATAGATATTTCCACTTGGCCTTCAAATAACAAGTATTTCTATATTCTTGTATGTTGTTGACATTAAAATAGCAGAAAATATATTGGCAGTTTTAACAGTTTTACACAGTGTTCTTAATGATTTTATAAATGACATATCATATTAACAGCATTGGACTAAAACCTTACATTGTTACCTTCAAAAGGCAAATGATAAAGAATAAAAAGAGAAAGGAATGATACTTGTTAGCTGTTTAAAGTCCATGAAAGAGGAAAGTAAATGAAAAGACAGACTGTAGAGCACATTTCCTTGTTACAGGTCACAAGAGCAAAGGGAGGAAGAAGCGCCCCAGCCCCAAAGGACAGTCCCACTCTGAGCACGACGGCCTTTCTCCTCAGGCTAACCACAGAAGCAGAGAGGAATCAGTTTTGTGCATTTTCCCAGAGACAAAATTCAACTGAGTGGAAGAAATGTGGAGAGTATCCCACCTAGGTGGCAAGGAAGACCAAATACCTTTGTGCTTGTCCCGCTTATGCTTTGGCTGAGCTGGACGGGATCTGAGTCTGGCTAGAGCCTGTTCTCGGTGGTTCATAAAAATAGGACCAGCAAATACAAGGGGGCCTGAGGAGAAACATTTTGCATGTGCATAGAAAAGCTCACAAAAAGGAAACACTATAACGAACAAAAATAATTAAAGCTAAAATGCATGAGAAAATTTATTTTTAACTGTTTTGGACATTTTACTTTTTCCAATTCCTCTTCCCATTACCTACTCCCAATCCAACACATTACTTTCTCAAGTACAGTTTATAAAGGAAAATCCAATCTTTTATTCTTATAAAACCTGGGCATTTACAAATAATCTCAAGTAGATTACTAGAAGTTCTACTAAAATAATCTTTAAAGTATTTTTAATACCATAGCTTAAAGATCAGTAAACATATATTGAATGAAAACAAGTTTGTTTCCTTTTGAAATAATAGAATACAATAAAATTTTAAGTTAACAGATCTCTATCAGCTTTGCAATAAAGCCAAGGTAAAACTGTCACTGACACTTATTTGTGTGTGTGTGTTCCACATATGTAGAAGCAAGGATGACTTGAATTAGGTCTCATATTGATAGTTCAAAGGACTATCTAATTCAAGTAGCATTTAGAAACATTAATGACCATTCAGTAAACCATTTCTTTCTGAAGCACCTTAAGAAAAACATAATCATACATATTTGTTCCTTTTTATTTAGTACTTAAGAAAAATTATCTACAGTCAAAATAATTTTAATAAATTTTTAAAAGATCACTTTTTCTTGTGAACATTTAGCTTGAAAAGAAAAAGAAATTTAGGTTACACAGGAAGGACATAAGAGCAATGATCTTGAGTTTTAGCAACTTTAACAAAGCCAAAGTTTAAAAATCTCTAAATTTGAGAGTTAAATTACTAGCATTTGAAATGTGAATTATGAAAATACATAAATATTTTTAATATTTTAAATATTAAATATTTTTGATAAATATTTTTAATAAAGCATTTTTCATGACTCTCTACTGGTCTTCATTTTAATTAACTTTTTGAATGATGCAAAAATTAAAACTACAGTCATAATTACTCTTACAAATAGTTTAAATATAGGGTATTCTTTAGTAAACACAAAACAAAGAAAAAAAACATTTGGATTATGTTCCTAGAAAAGGATGAATAGTATCAATACTTTGAAAAACAGAAAAATATTTTCTGTGCTTAATTATAATAGAAACAAGTAGATTTAATGTTAGAAGAATTAACTATTATTTTCCTATAATGCAGTAAATTCATATAAATTGAGTTCTATTTCTAAAGGAACCAAAATATATATTTCAAATGTGAACTAAAATCTTATTTCCTCATTAGGTATTATTATAATTTGATTTATTAAAGAAATTAGCATAAAATATTCTAAAATACTTTCTACCTATAAAAATAATATTGAAGTAATAACTTGTGACATAGCAAGCTATATTACTCTTTTCTGAGTTGGGAGTCTGATGGTCATATTTTTACCTAACAAAATACAGCTACTAATTCATCAATTAATTAGTTCTCACTAAATTCAATCTTTTAATAATCTTCTGACACATGAACACTGACAGTACATGAGCAATCGTGCCTAGAAGACATGAAGCTCCAAAACAGCATTGTAAACTGAAACAGCTTTTCCCAAGTACAGAGCTTGATCATTCACTTAGTCACAAACATTCAGTTATTGCTTATGTAGCAAATACGAGGTACCAGCAATAAAATTATAAAGACACAGAACCACACTAGGAAAAATCAACTATATGATATTGGTAGTGTAATAAAAGAAGTCTGTATGTCATTAAGGGATGAAAAGTCCTATAATTAATTTGGTTGACTCGACAGGTTTCAAAAGATGTGGTATTAACAAGAGAGATGGAAAAGAAGACATTCCAGTTAAAGATTTAGAAACATTTTTGAATGTGAAGCAGTACTGTTCTGTTATTAATAACACACAGAGCCAGAATAGAAGCTAGGGCATGCAGTCATGAGAAATGAGTTTGGGTGCCTGGCATGGTAGTGCTCTTCTAGAATTCCAGCACTTGGGAAGCTGATTTGGCTCAAAACAAACACACAATGTTTGATAGAATCAACCATCTTTCTAGAGGTAATCAAGAATCCCTGAATTGTTTTCAATCAACTAACAAAGATATTCCAATTTGGACTCCATTTAAGAGAACAACTAGTGTCAGGCAATGGTGGTGCATGCCTTTAATCATGGAACGTGGGAGGCAGGGGCAGGTGGATTTGTAAGTTCGAGGCCAGCTTGGTCTACAGAGTGAGTTCCAGGACAGCCAGGGCTACACAGAGAAACCTTGTCTCAAAGAGAGAGAGAGAGAGAGAGAGACAGAGAGAGAGAGACAGAGAGAGACAGAGAGACAGAGAGACAGAGAGAGACAGAGAGAGAACAACTAGTTGTTGGGATTTGGTCTTTTGCTATGTATTATAATGTTAAATACTGCCCCCCAAAGCCTGGTTATCCCCACGACAATAAAATCTGTACATAGACTCAAGTGATGCTATGTAACCCTGCCCCCAAGTTATCCCTGATTAATGACTAAAGATGCCTACAGCCTATAGTTGGGCAGAAGGGAGATAGGCAGAGGTTTTAGTTCCTGGGGTTGGGATGGGAGGAAGGGACCTATACAAAGGATAGAAAGAGAAGGTGGAGAGAGGAGAAGCACCATGGGATAGATAAGTGAATCATGAGAACATGGCCAACTGGAGTTAAGAGCAGCCCAGATGGAACATACCAAGTTATAACTTGGGTCTACTGAAAAGGAAGTAGACATAATAGTACAGTAGGTACATTTCTGCCAGCTTTCGTGCTAATTAAGGCTAATAAATATAAAGGTTATGTGTCTTTATCTGGGAACTGGTCAAAGGTTGGGTAGAACCCCCTAATCTGAGATTAAACATTTATTAGTTTATTACTAAACTAGGAAATAAGACATACACTCTGCTTCAAGAATCACAGTTTAATGAAGGGTGGTGATTACACACTACCAAATGGGAAGCTTGAAATAATAAAAAAATTGATATCTAACAGCTCACATTATGTATGTCTATAAAGTAGATTATTTGGGGCCCACTCACAAGCATGTTAAGAAGAATGTAGAATGAATGACAGCATTAAATAAGACAAGCTTTTCAGCAAACTATTAGTGATCTATACGGATAATTTAGCTATTATTCTTGGGACTGGGGAGATGGCTCAGTAGGTAAAGTGCTTACCAGGTAAGCACAAGGACCTGAGTTCAAATACCCAGCACCCACATTAAAAGGCTGGCATGGCAATACCAGGAGTAAGGCAGAGGGAAGTGGATACCCAAAGCTCTTTGGAAAGTTAGGACAAAAAGGCAAGTTCCATGTTCAGGGACGAGACCCTGTCTCAAAAACTGTTAAGGTTGGAAAGTCACTGAGGGAGGAGACATCCCAACAGTTACCTCAGGCATGAGCTTACATGGATACACGCCCCTGCCCATACACACACACACCAGTCACCTCAGGCATGAGCTTACATGGATACATGCCCCTGCCCCCCCATACACACACAGAAACGGCAGTTCTCACTTATCCTAAGGAAAAGTCCTTCAAAGTTTTAAAGAAATTTTAGCTCAAAGGTACTAATTTTAATTGTATCTCATTAATTGAGGAAAAAAATCTAAAAATAAGCCATATACGATTATAATTACTTGAAGAACTATGGAATACCCTCAACGGAAGAACATTCAGACATTAAACTGCAACTTACACAGCACGTTTATGCAAAAAAAGTATTCTGTGCTGTTTAAATTAACAATGAGACCAAACTGTCCTTGTGCAAAAAATTAAGAGAAAAACTGATAAAAGGGGCACTTTTATTGGGAAACATGACTCTTACACAATAAGCTTGAGAACATTAATTCCTATAATGCTAAAAAAAAGTGCAAAGTCTATAAAACCTTAAAGTACATACTCTGTGACTCAGGCCTTCTATCTAGGGGACACCCAGAGAAGCTCTTTGCACAGTTGTAAGTTACAATTTTCATTTCAACAAATTTCTCAAAAGCCTAAAAAGAACCCAAATGTCAACCAACCAATAATGGTTGTATACGTTTGTAATTAATGTAGTAGAGTCTATTTGTTGACCTAATTTGTATTTATTCTAGACTAGAAAATGAGAGTGGGTTGTTGGAAATGTAGATACAACACCATATAATACGTATATGCCTATGCTTGATTAGGAGATGACAATGAAACAAGTAAACTTTATAACTGAACCAAAGAATAGGACCTGATTTCTTATACTACTTCAATTATTTTATATGCAGTAAAAAATTTAAATAATATAAAGCATTATTAAGAGAAACATATCAATCTGTAATTACAAGACAAAATCATCTAAAATAAGAAAGCAAAATCATATCTAAAATTATAAAAGAAATTATAACAAAATTCTGTTTGTATATTCACATGAAGAATTACACAGATTTTTAACAGATACTTTCTAAATGCTTCAAATATTCTAATTTTAAAATACTTTCATGTGGCATTCAAATTTAAATTAATACTGTATTCATGTATTAAATCAATCGAGCAATGCCTTTAGAGTCTTAGCAACTGCAATTGCAACTTGGCCACTTTCTAATAAATTTATCTTTGTATTATAATTTGTGTCCAGACGGATTGTTACATATCAAAATGAGTCTTGAGTAGCAGCTGAATATTTTTCTTTATCAAAATCAACATTTTTCAATCAGAATCAAAATGTTGTAAGAAAAGCAATTATGTCAAGGACAGACATATAAAAGTATCACTTAAAAGAAAAGAAAATGGACTACTTTTCTAATTCCAATTCTTCTCTAATTCAACAGTTACTTACTGCTTAGCACATGGTAGGCCTTTTCATGCAGGTCACTAATATACAGTAGTCCAGCTAGGTCATCAGTGTAAGTTATTATCCAACTGAGGTGCCACCAAGAGTGACAGCATTATGGAACAGCTTGTGTCATGTAACTACTAAGTTGTACAAATAGGCCTACAGCTTACTAAATTAAATAGGCTTTAATACAGAGCTAAGTTCTGAATGTTGATCAACTTTGAAACAACTAAGGCAGACTTAAAATATGAGAATAACATACTAAATCCTTAAACTATATACATGGGTATAAATCCATCACTAATAAATGAAGAGTGGGAACTAGAACATTACAATTCTGTCATTACTGCTCTTGTGTGGGAAACCAGAAACAAGCAACCTTCTCCGACAGAACCATGACAGAACTCTGAACCACACAGCCTAAAACACTGGCTTATGAGTTCAGCATCACTGGAACCCCCTAGAAAACTTGTTAAAGAACATTTTTCTAGGCCCTAATATCCAAATTTTAGACTCAGTAGGAGAGGGTGGGACCTGAGAACTGGTACCTCTGATAAGTGCCCACTTAATGATGGTCCGCTAAGACCCACTGTAACAAATGAAAGCTCTACTTTGAATAAAATCTATGAAATTACTGGGTTTTGAGGGCCAATTCATATGACTCAATCTAATGTTTCAAAGAATAAAAAATAAATAACAAAGAGATAATAACCTTAAGCAAAATTACCATTAGTGTAAAAGAAATAAATTGCCATGTTAGAGACCTACAACCAAATGTACAAATTTTGCAAACATTTATGAAATGCAAAAAACCCCAGCACATCCATAAATTCATTAAAATACTTTAAAGGCAATGACTTTACATGCATAAAGCCAAAGTGGCAAATACTCATTCTATCAGCCATCACTGCTTCTGTTTCTGGAAACAATTACTTATTGTATTTCACAAAAGATAACTAAGGAAAATGAACGATGGTAAGAAGTTACCGTAAGTTTATAAGAAATATATAAAAGTGGTAATAAGTTTATTTCTATACCAAATGTCTATATATTCCGTGATGTGTTGAAAATATGCAATGTCAATATATTTTTATAAGAAAGAATTTGCCTAACTCAAGGTTAAATCACATATTTTTAACATTTTTTGTCATAATTATACAAAGAAAGGTTCTGTTGGAAAACAACTTTAGTAACATATTTATTTCTGTCTTATTCATACATTTTAAAATGTCATTTATATACAACTAATTAATATTAAATATATTTTCAGGTTAAGAAATTGTCCTAAACAATAAGAAAATAATACAAGCAATACGGGCACCTTGTCTTTGCAAATAAACATGACTTTCAATTCCTTTTTCTAAATAATCTTTTTGTATTTAAAAAAAAAAAGACATAAGAAGTCACAATCCTGCACTGGATGGCTGGAAAGCATGATGATATTATACCAAATGGCAATGATGTCATTGGCTACAACAGACCTCAAAAGCCTAGGTCAAACTAAATATGGGCCATGATCAAATACAGATGAGCCAAAAGCTGAAAAAAGGACTGATATGATTTGTACTTATCATTACTAATGGTATTTACATTTTACAATGGTACATCCTTTGTATTTTTTTAACAGTCTAATGGCAGACAGGCTTGGAATCTGTAGCAATCCTCTTGTGTTAACATTAGGGTGCTGAGATTATAAGTATGAGCCATCAAGCTGGGCTACACAGCACACATTTTACTGTGGTTGAGGAGCATACTACTGAATTAAATGGATTATTACTAGCATAATTATAAATGCTGTAAATACATTCTTGTAGCTTCACTTGCTCCTGGAATGTTGTGAGCGTTAATACTTCTTACTAAATGAGGCTATTCTGTAGCTATTTCAGTTGCCTTGGTTAGGTGTGAAAGCTTCCCTATACTTTTTCTCTGTAGCTACATCTTACCTCTTCCATCTTCTAATCTGTGTCTTCTAATGACACGTTGTCGTTTTTCTTCTTGTCTTAACTGAAGATGTTCCTCAATATTAACCCCAGGTACAGGGACAGCTAAAAATTGACCAAAATAATAACAGTAACATGTCATGTAATTTAAGTATATAATAGCTGTATGTACACAAATCTGAATGAAGTAAAAGCCAGCAGAAAAGCCCCTTCAACTTGAATCTTACTGCAAGAATTCTTATCAGATGAGCTGGGCAGTGGTGCTGCATTCCTTTAGCCACACAGCCCTCAGGAGGCAAAGGCAGGCAGGTCTCTGACCTGAAGGCCGGCCTGGTGTACAGAGTGAGTAACAGAACAAGTCTACACATACAAACCCTGTTTCAAAAAAAATAAAAACAGAAAACAAAAAAACAACCTCCAAAAGCAATTCCTATCACAAAGGGGGGGAAGTACTGCCTGTGGTCATAGCAGTTACCAAAACAACAATACTTGCATTAACCATCACCTTTACTTTAAAACCGTATTTGATAGGAAGATTTTACACTATTAGGTGAGGGCAAGATATTCAACATAATAAATTACCTAAAAGGAGGTCTAAAGGTATCATTTCTTTCACTGCATCGAGAATCCCTCTTTGTCTTGCCTCTTGACCATCCAACTCTCTTGCACATGCCTTGCAGCATCCACACACAGCACAGCCAGATTCTCCTGAACCACAACCGCAGATCCTATGTAGAAGCAAACAAACAATAAAAAAACAGGCTTCACTGAAATCCTTTTAATCTTTTAATATTCTTTTTCTATAACCACTTTTCCAATCTCTTGTATTGATTTCAAAGAAAAGTAGGAATTTTACAAAAACAGTTAAAAGAAGAATATGTTATGATTCTAATGATTCTATTTCTACACAAATCAAAATAGATTCTACTTTTGTAGAATTAACTATAAGTTTCCTCAATAAGCGCTCCAGTTTTCACAGTCAGAGTCCGTACGGGCTGGTGGCTAGCACATGCAGCAGCGCTGTCTCCAGGACGCTGGGGGTCCTGGCAGCCGTCAGCGATAAGGCAGCCTTATCGGCAGAGGAGCAGTTTTGTCCTCCCTCAGTCTTGATATACTATCATGTCCCATGGTTCTCTTCTCTCTGCATCTAACTACCTAATCCTTGCTTCTGCTTTGTCACTATCAGACAAACTGAAAACCATAGAACGTCTTTATCACAAAGTAAAGACAAAAGGGCTCCCTGGCGCTGGGAGCACGTTAGTGAAAACTAACTTCTGTAGAACACTTGTCATACATACAGAAGTCATAGCTTTAAGTATTCATTAACTGGTCCTATCAGACTTTTGCTAGCCCTGTCAAATTCATGGTAATATAGAATTTTGTAATGGGACAAAAGAAAAATTCTTCTGGGAGCAGATCAAATGGTGTGGCTGCTAAGTATCCTGCAAAACTGTGAGCTTTGAAAAACAAGTACCACTGACAGTTTGGAAGATCATATCTTATGTTGATATTTAATGCAAAGACGTTAGAACAAATAAAAACAAAACACTCAACAGACCAACAGCCTTCCCAAAAATTGAGGCAAAAACACCCAACTAAATACTAACAAACGAAATAAAACACCACACTAAGATAATATACCATGACAAAGTGGAACTCATTCCTGGAATGTAGTATTAGAAAATGTATGTAATGATATACCATTCTAAGAGGATAAAAGAGGAAAATGCATAATTTTCTCAATCTATACAAATTAACTTTTAACAAATATAACATACTTCATTATTTAAGGAATTCAAGAAACTAGGAACGGAAAAAAAATCCTTGAGAACACAATGAACATCACACTCAATGAAAGATGGGAAGCTTTTCTTCTAAGGCACCATACAAACCTAGATTCCCATTTGATTGGCAAACTACAGTAGAGGTCAGAGCAGGCAGGAGGGAAGGAAAACAAAAGGCACCCAATCTGAAAGTACAGTTCTCTCTCTACGTATAACTTCATCATGAGAAATCTCTATAAATATTATACAGACACTGAAACTCTAAAAGAAATGGTAGAACTAATAAAGAAACTCAGAGAATTGGCAGGATAAAAAGTCAACATAAATGATAGGTGCATTTCTTAACATTGACAACTGTAAAGAAAAAAACCAACAGAAATTATACTGACAAAACCATCAGAAAGAATAAAAAAATCAGCAATTAACTTAAGCAAGAAGGTTAAAGACTTGAATAATGAAAACTATACACACTGGTGAAAAAAAGTTGAGACAAATAAATAGGACCACATTCCAAGTTTAAAGATAAAAAGACCTAACACTGTTAAGATGTGAGTACCACCCAATGAAACCTACAGAGTCAATGCATTCCTATTAAAATAAATCCTAAAGACATTTCTCACATGAGTAGACATAAAATAAGTTCCTTAAAAAACAAAACAAAATATCATTAAATTAGATTAACCCTGTGGATTGCAACATACAAGGACACTTAAAATGTGAGAAAACATATTTGTCTCAGGATTGAGAGAACAAAATTTGTAATGTATCCACTTATATACAAAGAAAACCATCAAGAAACCTAAAATATGTACTTTCCATAGATGTCTCTACAATTCTGTACTGAGATATAATTGACAAATAAATATTGAAGATTGTCAAGAAACTGTATTAGAAGACTGGATATCCACATACACCACAATAACATTAGGTCTTTATCTAGTAACATTTACAATGTACAAAAATCATATCAAATGGAAGATCTAAAACTATAAAGAATTTTTTCTAGGAGTACTAGGCAAAGGCACTTGCTGCGAAGTCTGATGATCTAAGCTCGATCCCTGCACATAGTGAGAAAGAGGTGACTCCCCCAATCCATGCTCTGACAGCCATGTGTGCATCAAGGCATATGCACACCTACAGCATACACAATAAATGTGTTAAGTTTCTTTCTAGAAGAAAACAATTCATGATGTATTATATATGACAATACTCTTGAATTTAGCAATATTTTTAAATGTTACCAAAAGCACAGGCAATAACAACACAAAACTAAACAAGTTGGACTTGACAAAAATTAAAAATCTTTTTATATCAAAAATACAGTGCCAACAGAATTAAAGGGTAGCTCATAGACATCATTTATGTCAAATTATGTACTCATAAGGGATTAATATTTAGAATACACTGACAATTACAAAAGTCAACAGAAAAGAATAAACAACCCAATTCAAACTCTGGTGTAAGACTTGAATGGGTAGTCCTCCAAAGAGCTACAACTGGTTAAAAAGCAAATTGAGAGGTGCTTAACATCATTATTTATTAACGAAACTCAAATCAAAACTACACTGGAGCCATTTCACATCTCTTGGAGTTCATAAAATCCAACCAAACAAAGAAAACAAAACTAGGAAGAACATGGAGAAACTGCAAAATGCATGCACTACTAAGATGGTAGTTGCTGTAGAAAACACAATGACCATTTCTTGAATGATTAGAACATGAGTTAACATGGTTCGGCAATTCCATTGCGGTAGGTGTAGCAAAAAGAACTCCATGCAGAGTCTCTCAAAGATATCTATCAGCCTACATAAGTGCACAGTAGCAATATGCACATTCGCTTAGATATGTCCCTCAGGAGACAAATGGGATTAAAAACATACATACACTCAATTTGTCCTGAAGGAAGGAAATTCTGACATGTGCTGCAACATGGATGAATTCTGAGGACATTCTATTAAGGGAAATGAACAAGTGAAAGGAGGACCTAATACCATATGTGACATTTTTTAGAGTAGTCAAAGTCACGCAGACAGAAAGAATGATGGTAAAGAGAGGAGGAGGGGGAAGTGGAAATGACTGTTAAACGAATATAGTTTTGCAAAATAAAAAGCTCTGTGTGTATTTATAGCATAACAGTGTGAACTAGTAAAAGACACTGAATTGTATACTTACAAATGATCACAATGGTCAGTTTTATGTTACATGCCTTGGACCACAAAAGAAACTAAAGAAAATGCCTAATTCTAAATATACTATAAGGTATGTAGTAAGAATTTTATGATGGCTGAAATCATCTCTAAAAGTCCTCAGTACACTGGCATTTAATGCTATCTTAAATTTATTCATATATTTATTTTGATCATTAACAAAAATTATTATAATTGGCTAGGTGTTATCAATGAAAATTATATAAATGTCTGTGGAACAACACTTAAGAAAAATAATTTTAGTAGGACACAGAGAATTTAGAAATTTGTCTGCATTTCTGGATTCTATACTCTGGATCAAGCTTGGAGTTTGGGGGACTGATTTTTTAATGAAAACAGCCTAGGAAAGGTTTGAGAGATTAAATTTTAAATTTTAACACTGTTTACAAAGAAAAATTGAATCCTTTTACATAAAAATTATTCAAAAATAAAAATTAATTAAGGATGAATAAGTAGAAAATGGTATCCAACAAAGCACTACAGAATAAAAATTATCTATTCTTGAGTACATTCTCTACTTCTGCTAATCAAATAAGCCATGCGGAGAACCAGATAAAGTCTGGGGCTGGGGCTGCAGTAAGCGGTCCGGCCGGATCAGGGGTATCACGTGAACCTTCAAGTGTGAAGCCAGTCTGGCTTTATCTCAAGCATCACAAAATAACAAACAAACCTGAAATAATATTTCAATAGCCTTGAAGAAAAATGGCTATTGTGTATAATCTACTTATGACAGAAAAAGCATAAGCCCAGAAATACAATCATAGTAGATGCTGCCAGGAATTGGGAAGTATTACTTGACAGCTAAACATTTGCTAAATAGTAAAACCAGTAGTTGTCCTCAATCTAGCCTTTTCTTCACAAAATTTTCACTCCTACCCTAAATCACTCAATTATCAGAAACCTAGTCTTACAAAAGACATCCCTTTACGTATTATATTGCCAATAAAATATAAACATGAAATTTTTCTAAAATTCTAGGAGAAAATTCTATTATTTGACACAACTCACATACTATGTTTGAATTGACAATAATATAGAACCTTGGAGAGGAAAAGGTTTGTTTCAGCTCACAGTTCCACATCACAGTCCATCATAGAGGGGAAGCCAGGGCAGGAATCTGGAGGCAGGAACTGATGTAGAGCCCATGGAGGAGTGCTGGTTTGCTCGGCCTGCCCAGGTGTGGCACCATACACAATAGACAGGATCCTTCCCCAGTGAATCACTAAATCAATACTCCACAGGCTTGTCTACAGGACAATCTTATAGAAGCGCTTTCTCCGTGGAGAAGCCCCCTTCCTACATATGTACAGGTTTATATCAAGCTGACAAAAAAAAATTAACCAGGACAAACCCTTAAATCAAGAGTCTTTAAGAAGATAGATGGATAGATAGATGGATAGATAGATAGATAAAGATAGATAGATAGATAGATACATAGATAGATAGATAGATAGATAGATAGATAGATAGATAGGTAGGTAAGACAGATGGATAGATAGAATCAGGCTAGATAGATAAGCAGGATACCATGTTAGAGAAAAATAATCTATATTTCTACTCAAGCATCATACATATTTGATAATTGTAAGAAAAAAAATCAATAAACAATTGGCATTAAACAAGCTTGGGAGAAAAAAAAAAACAAATAAGGCCTGAGACTTGAAGAAAGTATAACTTACTTTTTAAATAATGGCTTCAATAAATCCTTTCAATAAATGAAAGGAACCCAAACATAAAGATGACACTAAATCAGAACCCAATAGAGTAGAAAGTAACTAAGTATTTTAAGTTTAGGGTTGGATGTGTAACTCAGTGGTAGAGTACTTAACTGGTATTAGTTTGAGGTCCTAGGTCTGAAACCCACATACCACTGCCCCAATACACACAAACACACACGCACACGCGCGCACACACACACACAAACACGTGTACGCACACACACGCACACACATACACACACACGCACACACACGCACACACATACACACATAAAACCAATGTAGATACACTGTAAGATAATCTGAAAAATAATAAAAACAAAAAGTGGGGGAGGGGAGAGTGAGCTTACTTCCTTCATAGGAAGTCTCGTCTTACCCTCCAGGAACTCTATCGGGACGCCCACTGCTGACACAGCTGGCACCATAGCCCGTGCAGTCTCCACACACAGTGCACACCATACACTGCTCCAGCTTCCACTTGTGCATGCCTGGAGGGCACATCATGGACTTCTCATCTTTTTCATCTAGTTCTTCCTCCAGATCTTCATCCATTGCTGTTGCCATATTTTCAACTCCAAACCCTGTATGACAAATTTATAACCGTATGTAAATTATTTCTACACCCCAAAACAGATATTTCCCAACTTAAAAACATACATGAAACCATGTAATCACAGTGGTTATGTATTTACTCAATCTATTATTCCTCATCAAACCTATTCATTTATCTTTTATATATTGCACACAACCTAAAGAAAATCCACTCACGGCAACTATGTCTAATCAAGAAATTGGTTCAGGGATACAGGATGCTAAGCTGTGAAAAGGCTAAGCTCACAATCAAGAAATAGACAGAGCATAGCACATGAGATCTTCATTTAGCTTTGCCAGTTGTAATCAATGAACAATACAAAAAATGAGACAATCAAATACCAGATAATTTTGGCTAGAGTTAGAATACAACAATTCTGATAGAATGTATCAAGCACACACAATCTTTATCTAGTTTTACACACATAATTATTTAAGAGTCAACAGTATGATAATTATTCTCTTTGAATTAATCTGTATATTCAATAAAATACAAATGAATTCATATTCATATTAAATAATTTAAAATAAAAGATCCAACCTAGCTACCTGAAACAAAAACAATTGTTTTAAAACTGCTATCTTTAAAAAAAAAAAAAACTAATATGCCTACACACACAAGTAGGACCAATACTCTCCCTATGAAAACTGCTTCCTCTGACCTACTTAAACCTGAGGTCAAGCAGACCACAAAAGACATGCTCTTGGTTTGGTTAATAAACTGAAAGTTTAAACCTCAAATGATTGAAGTTTAATTGTAGTCCAATGCTTAGTTCTGACTATACAAATGTATCTTCTCTCACTGTTTTAAAAAAATAAAAATCAAAGATAGTCAAAAATAAAACTAAAGAATACAGGCAATGTTGATAACAACTAAAAGTAAAAACTGGAAGCAAGACTTAACTAAACATACCATTAAAAGCCAAGATCAAGACAGCAAGTAAATTGAAGAATAAAACATCCCTTCCCTTCAACAGCCTAGGAGTCGAGAAGATGACACTATGAGAAGAGACAGCCACACTTCTGCCTATCCTAGCAAAGGGCCAAGGAATAAGAGCCATTTGAGCTGTCAAAATATGAACGACTAAACAAGGAGGGCGGGCGAGACTGTTGAAAGGCTACTGCCAAAATGTAGTTAAAATTGAAGGTGACAACCATTTGAGAAAAATCTCCTTTCCATCAATAAGTCAGTCATCAAAAATGTTAAATCAAAGAAGTACTATTAATTTACATCGATTTTAAAACATTAAACAGCTAGGAACATTACTTCCTCAAAAAACAAAAATACAAAGTGTTACAGGATATATTTATTTATTTATTCATTTATTTATCAGATATTTTCTTTATTTACATGTAAATTTCTCCTTTCCCAGGTTCCCCTCCAAAAAACAAACAAACTAACAAACAAACAAAAACAACAAGAACAAACCCCTTTTGCCTCCCCCCTCCCCATGCCTGCCACCCCACCCTCTCCCACTTATTGGCCCTGGCATTCCCGATATTTGATCAGGCTGTGAACCCTGGCATTGTATTGTTTACTGGAAAAAACCTGTTTCTAGTTGTGCTCAGCCTTAGCACATACCATTAATCCCTCTGACTGGAATACAGACACCTCTTAGTATACACCTTTACTCCCAAACAATGAAGGTAAAGGTAGTCTGCAGAAGGAAGCACTCGTATTTGACAGTGATGTCTAACTGAGTGGCAGACAAAGTGATGATCAGAGAAAGATCTGACAGAACAGGATATGCAAACTCTCAGGACAACAGAGAGGAAAGGGAAGCTACTCGAGGAGCAGTGCAGACAGGAAGGAAGGCAGCTATTGTAAGGAGAGCAGTGCAGGGAGAGGACGAGGGGAAGGAGGCAGTGAGTGGAAGGGACAGTTGTGCAGAGACAGGTTGCAGAAAGAACAAGCTAGACACATTCTCTGGCTACAACCAGCGGGAGAATGAGAAGGAGCCAGAAGACTAGAACATATCACTAATTAGTATGAGGCCAAGCTAAGTAATTCAGGAGGGACCAAATCAATCCACATGGAGAGGAGTTTGAGCCAGAACAGCCGAGTTCAACCAGCCAGAGCACAAAAGGACATTGAAAAGGTAAGCTTACTATTCAACAGTAAGTTTCAGAGGCTAAAAATATTCTAGGTTTAGATTAGATTATATGGGGGCTAGAAGCTTCCAAGACTAGGCCTACATTACCAGACAGAGGCAATAAGCTTCAGACCAATAAAAGTTACTATTACAATAAAGCCTATTTTATTTTTGCAGTGATCAACTTTTATTAATAGTTATTATCAAGTAAAAAATTAGGGGTTTTCTAAGCTTATAAGATATCAAAGAGTCATTCATCATTGTTTTTAATTGTTATGACTTTTGCCTGCGTGCGTGCGTGCGTGCGTGCGTGCGTGCATGCGTGTGTGTGATGCTCGCATCAGACCCCTGGAACTGGAGTTACAGATGGTGTAAGCCACCACACAAATGCAGTGATAGAACCTGGGTCCTCTTAAAGAATAGCAGGTGCTCTTAACTGTTAAGACATCTCTTATGCATTCATTTTTGAAAAGAATGAGACAGTCGGGCAGTGTGCACGCCTTTAATCCCAGCACTTAGGAGGCAGAGGCAGGTGGGTTTCTGAGTTGGAGGCCAGCCTGGTCTACAGAGTGAGTTCCAGGACAGCCAGGACTACACAGAAAAAAACCTGTCTCAAGAAAACAACAACAAAACAAAAGAAAAAAAAGAGGGTGAGATTCTTCACTATGTTCTAAAAAGCTAATGAAAAGGCAACAGAGATATTACTATCCAAGACTTAGACTCCTACCTTTCCCTCCTTGGTTCATAGCACCAGTGTCTCGCCCACACTGTCCTTTGTTATTTACACCAAATGTCCAAACCTCTCCATTCTTCATTAGAACACATGTGTGAGCTTTGCCCATTGCTACCTGAGTTACAAAATGGCCTTTCAAATCAGATACCAAACCTAGAAAAAAGATACAAAATTAATAAAAACAACAAAATATTTCTGTACCTAGGACAACTTTAATGAATAATCTCTTAGGCAAAACAAGTGACCAAAATCCTGGTAGGTTATCACCAAATTAAAAAAAAAAAAAAAAAAAAAAGACAAAAAGGCACTAAATGTTGTTTCAATAAATTTTAAAATGCCATTCATACTTGGGACAAATACTTACTGTCCTATCATTTCTAGCTAACTTCTCCTGCCTGCTTGCTGTATGTAGCACATTTGAAAAAATATATAATATTTATTTAACAGAACAAAATTTGATTACTGTACTGGCTAGTTTTGTGTGTCAACTTGACAGAGGCTGGAGTTATCACAGAGAAGGGAGCTTCAGTTGGGGAAGTGCCTCCATGAGATCCAGCTGTGGGGCATTTTCTCAATTAGTGATCAAGGGGGTAGGGCCCCTTGTGGGTGGTGCCATCCCTGGCTGGAAGTCTTGGGTTCTATAAGAGAGCAAGCTGAGCAAGCCATGAGAAGCAAGCCAGCAAAGAACATCTCTCCATGGCCTCTGCGTCAGCTCCTGCTTCCTGACCTGCTTGAGTTCCAGTCTTGACTTCCTCTGGTGATCAACAGCCATGTGGAAGTAAGCTGAATAAACCCTTTCCTCCCT
>JADRCD010235798.1:0-14842 GCA_019843815.1 Montemys delectorum
AGCCAGGGTAAGGAAGAAGAAAGAAAATGTAAGTGTTTCCTGAAAAACAAAGTCCCCCCTCCCACACTTTGTCACAGAAACTAGTGTAAAAGATTATCACAATAACAGAAAACTTCAAACACAGATTTATGGGGTTTCCAGAGATGACGGCTTTTGTACTCCAACACAGGTTATTAAATAGTCGCTGATGTCTGCAGAGCCCAATATCCCACCAAGAGAAAATGTGCCTAGCTTATTCCCATGGGCATAATCGAGAAGAATCATAATGAGACAGTGGTAATAAACGTCCAGTGTCCCTTAGTGTCTTTCCTAGACAAGTTCAGTGAGGGTCTTTCAAGTTTAAAATGTTCCCAGGGTTACTGAGGATTTCTGTGGGAGTAACAGGGCTGGAAGCAGGAAGTGTATTTTATTATTGGATATTGAACTACTAGAGATCATTGTTTTGACCTTGTGTATGAATGGTGCATATCCTGGAGGTCAATTTCCAATTAGACCAGAAATGGATATGTCTTGGGCCAGCTTGTCTTCTTTTGTTCCTTTGTGTATGTGTGTGCATGTATGTACCTGTGAGTGTGGTATATGGTATTAGGAATTGAACCCTAGGCTTTGTGGTTGTTAGACAAATACTCTACCATTTAGACAAACACTCTATATCGCAGTTCCCCTATTACCTTTATTTTGAGAAAGGATTTTTGCTAAATTGCTCAGGCTGGCCTTTATCTCATTCTATAGAAAAATCTAGCCTTGGACATGAGGTTCTTTAGTCTCTGTCTCTCAAGTAGTTTGGGTCACAGACCTTATCTACCAGGCCCAGCTAGACTGGAATGGCTACTGGTCAGTTATGAAAAACACTGAGTTAGTTACAGCCAAAATGGAAAGCAAGTGTGGAGTCCCTTTGTAAATTGGAAATGAGTGTGACTTGTTCAAAATGATAAATCTATGTTCATAAACACAGATTTATGGGGTTTCCAGAGATGATGGGCCTACTCTGGAGAGAGCGTGCAAACTGGGCATGTTCTATGTTTCCCTTCTTCATGGTCAGTCCTTTGATGCCTACAGGGAATTCAAGACCCACTGTGATGTTCTATTTCTTTTCTTGAGACTGTTCCTTGGCTGCTGCTACATCAATAAGATAATGACATGAGAGCTGCTAAGGTCATCCAGCAGGTAAAGTCGCTTACCTTACCATGAAGTTTGACAACCTTCATAATCCTCAGGACACACAGTATACACGGAGAGAGCCAAGACCCACAAGTCATCTTCTGACCTCTATACATATGTGATGGCACACCTATTCCCTACCCCCCCAAAAAAGGTAAATGAAAATCCAATTAAAAATTAAAATAAGTAACACTTAAAAAAAGAAAGTGGAATGAAATAAATGAAGAAATGGAGAATAGAAATTTAAATTAAGAGCAATATTGTTTGAATTTTACTGAACTCTAGACTGTACAATGAGTTCAGGATGTGAACACAAAGAGATTTGATGACCCTGATGGTTTGGATCTGGAACTATCACACTGTGAAGGATCTGAGGGAGGCGTTTCCAAGCATCTGCATAGCTTGGAATAGGCGAGCTCCATTGTGTTCCTCCCCATATTCTTCACTGAAAAGGAAAGTGGTTCTGAGAATTGATGCTCCGATTCTTAACCCACAGTCCTCAGAGACCAAAAATCTGTGCATGGCATATAAGGTCTCTTCAATTGAAGCTTTGAGGATCTCTGTGGTCTTAGCTTTCAAAAAGTTTGTAGTTTCCCAAATGGTCCCTGGACCATGGAAAGCATAAGATATAAAGGCTTGCAAGACAGTCTACTATCTGAATCGCATGTTCTGAAAAAATTATACAGATCCAGTTCCCCCTCCCCAGACAGAACAGCTACTTTTCACACTTTTATAATAGCATCTAGCCATTTGAATCCCTTGTACAAGAACCATGCCATTCTCCTAGGTACCTATAACCTAAACTCTGAAGTATGTATGAAGCACCCAATAAACACGGAATGAATAAATGAATGAGCAAGTAAGAACCTGAAATGCAACAAATATAATTTCTCTACCCAGGAAATTTTATAGAGTAGAGACCAGGGCTGATAGTGAGAAATAGACAGCTTGGCCTCCTGTCTCCTCAACAGCTTGCCACAGTTCTACCTCAGATGAGCATTTTTTTTTCTTTGTTTTGCATCGAGTATCTATAGCTATATATAAAGTGAACGCCTGGTGAGTGGGTGGAGGATGGTGCTCACTCCTATTTAGTGGAATGTGAATATGTCAGAATCACAGAAAATAGAAAGAACGAGTTTTATGCAAAGCTGTCAGTTTCCATGAGACTTTAAAATCTGAGATGGTGCCGAGATGGTTCGAAGTTAATATTCACATCCATTTTATCGCATCAAATAGGATCATTAGCAAACAGTGTTTGAATGGTAGCTATTTCCTGACTGACAATAGCCATCCGGTGGTGCCCACTTCCCCATATGCTTGAAACTGATAGAATTCTGATAGTCGGAAAACAGTGGGAGGAAGGAAGTAATTAAAACTGGAGGGGAAGCTGCGGGCAGGGGATAGGCACCAACTTTATCTCACACAAGAGTATTCCTGTACCTATTCTTTTGAAATGTATGGGTGGGACAGTAATACTATTTTTAAGCCCATTTTATGACCTCAAGTTAGCAAGCAGTCTTCCTTATAGGATGTCTCAGAAACCCCCGAGGGTGGGTACTGGTGCTTAAAATAAGCTTATGTCGTAGATTAAGAAAACAGGAAGATGTTAGGTCTGAATGCTACACGTGTAGAGGACACTGGAAAGGCCAGCGGTGTAAGCCTGAGTTCTGTATCCCAGCCTAGCAGTAAGTTACTTGCTTCCCAGCAACCCAAGCAATACCTGGCTGTCAGCAGCCAGTCCCCTTACTCAGTCTGGGAGGGCAGGACATAGAAGGTGGGATGGAGGCCTGACATCAGCATCTCTTAGTGCTGCGGAATCTTCTTGGGCAGCAGCTTTGCTTAGGAAGATGGACAAAAAGAAGTTCCTAGGCAACAGTTTATGAGCATTGGAATGTCAAAGCAAGATGCTGTAAATTACACTGTGTGTGTGTGTGTGTGTGTGTGTGTGTGTGTGTGTATTGCAGTGTGTTGTATTTATTGCATCCAAGGGTCTATCACTGACCTGGGAAGTCCCCAGACAGACCTAGGTTGAAAGACCAGGGATCTCTGAAGATCTAGTGGTCTCCATCCTCCAATGCTATTTTGACAACTCTCGCATACCCAGCTTTTACTGTGAGGGCCAGGGATTCAAACTCAGGTCCTCGTGATTTCACAGCAAGCATACTGACTCTCTGAACCATCACCTCAGCCCCTAACACTACAGTTTTAATTTGAGGACTAGCCAGTTATAGGAATGGATTTATTCATTAAATTTCTGTGGTGTTCTTTCTTGCCATTTGGTTAAAGTTACAGCTGCTCATTTTCTTGGGTAGAGGGCATGATGACTTATAGCAAGAGTGATGATAGGCATACAAGAATGATAAGCTCTTTAAAATTCAGTGATGCTTCTCTCTTTGTGCATAGAGCGAGTGGAGAAGAATCTAATCTTATAGCAGGAAGACTCCCCAGGACAATGTGTGGTTCCTCATATGAACTATTCTTATGGTCCTATTACTACCCCCCACAACCATTTAGGCTTTAAATCTTTCTATGAAGCCACTGAGAATTTGGGATTTACCTGTTATAGCAGAGATCTCTATCTCTGCTTCGGAACCTTAAACAAATATGGCTTAGATGATCCTGTTTACCATGTTCTCCAATGCTCCCTGTCATTCTTGGAGCATCTTCCTGTCATTACCCCTCCCACTTGGGACATGCAAACAATCTATTCCTTCAGAATGTCAAAAATGCACTTGTGTCTAGAATAGTAATGGCATTTAAATGGCTCAGGGGTCAACAAAAGCACTCTTTTGTTTTTTTGTTTTTTTGAGAAAAGGTAAGAGAATTGAAGAAACACAATGAACAGTATATGTAGTCATTATAATACTTTCCCCCACAATGATGCGTACATGTAGTTTTAATTAAATTTCAAGGTCCAAGTTCAGGCAGCCTTCATTTTTGTTCTTGAAAACACTTGGATTTAATTAAAATAATGGGCAATTTAAACAGCTTTGAACTTTCAATCTAAGGTGGGGATAATGGAATAAGGGATTAATACAAGTAATGAATTCCTTGAAAACCTAGGGTAGAATCCTGGGAATCCAACACTGGATAAGGACCAGTCAAGAAATAAAGCAGGCACTCTGGGGGAGAAGTTCCTCATATTCTATTGCTTATTTGGTTTTCAGTATTTGGGTTGTTGTCCTTTGTTTTGTTGGTTGGAGGAATTGAACCTAAGGCTTTATATCCCTAGCCTGCTTCCCATTTTAAGATGAAGTCTTATTCAGGCTAGGCTCTCACTCATTCTGTAACCGAGGCAAGGCTTGAATTGTGATTGCCTTGAGTCAGCCTCCCTGACTCAGGATTATAGGTCTGCATCATCAAGCCCTGCTGCATATTTGAATGGTTAACTCCACAGCCCTCTCACTCACCTGGGTAATGAACTAGGACACTCTGACTCAGTCTAAAATGAGTGTCACCTCGAAAAGATTAATAGTCTACCAGGTACGTTTTGACTCACTTGTTGTCAATCTGCCTTTTCTATTGCCTCTACCCAAGGATAAAAGAGGGATCCTTCCATCAATAAAGACAATCTTCGACCTTCTACATTTTCTCATATTTCTGCTGCCAGTGGGGCAACCCTGGTTATGTAGCAAAAAATCCACTTAAGGGAACACAGTCAGCTATGAGATGGCCCCTGGATGACTCAGTAGAAAAAAATGAATTTGCCTACTCATGTCTGCCAGAAGCTATTGGTGAACTATGAGAGTCACAGAAACAAATTTCAGTTGCTCCCCAGCCCCAACTTCTGATTTTAGGGGTTATTCTCCTGATTGTTCTGAGTGGCCCAGCTTCTAGGACATGGAAGTCCTCAGAGGCAGTTGCTAAATCATGTCTTTGACTTCTTTTCTCTTCCACCCTTTACATCTGTTATTTAAACTTGTGTTTCTATGAGGACACTTCTACTCCTTACGCACACAGTGGTCTGTTGTTTCTAGTGGATTTCCCACCAACTCTTCTTCCATCTCAGAGGGATGCTATATACTGCTTCTATCAACAAGATTGAAGAAAGATTTCCCTTATTGACAATTTGAGATTTAAAAAAAAAATTACAAGAAAAGTACTACTCATCTTAAATTACATCATTACTAGCAAGTACATTCTCTTCCCTGCAAATCCTTTGACTTTTATTTACTTATTTATTAACTTATTTGTTTATTCATTGGTGTTGATGTCGAGCTTAGCTCTGTGGTGCACACGAGCTAATGGAATGTAAACACATTCTCCCACCTCTAGAAATATTGGGAAACATTTCAAAGATCCTGTCAATTATTTTTGTTAGTTTTTCTTACCATGAAAATGGTACAATTTGCACAGAGAATTTTTTTTGTCATTATTCTACCCAGGAATTATCAGACAGATGGAGCAGAGCCAAGAGGAATCAAAGCATCTGCAGCCACCACTCTATCATGGCTGTTGCCACTAAGAGCCTAGGTAGGTTTGTGTAAGCAAAAGCTGATAGAATACGACTTGGTCATGAATGCTAGTGAAGATTTTGTGAAGGAGAGGTAGACTTTATTGGGTCGATCTCTTGGATTTCCAGTGGTTACAACTGTATTTACTCTAATATAATAAGTTTTTTTTCTTTCTTTTTCAAAAATCTAGGGCACTCACAAGTCCCTGAAACAGTTGCATCTTGGTTAGGATTGTCAGGGACTACTAGCTTGAGATCTCTAAAAGAGCAAGGACAATGGTGAGCACCCACTGTCTGCATTCTCAACAACTCGGCATCTCACAAGTAGGCTATTTTTCATGCATACTCTACACAACCACAGATAGACAACTGGGCTTCTCTTTTCCTTTTTATCCTAGTTGAGCCCCAGCAGATTAGCTTCTCAGCAGCATAATTCATAAAGAGCAAGATCCTTTTACAAACTTCCCCTGCAACCTGAAGATGCCCTTGCACATGACCCTTGTGCCCTCTGAGAAATTTCTTAGATTCTCTAGTTCTTACTCAAAGCCTTTGAATTATCCCTCCTCTGTGAGGTAAGCAGAGGTCAACTTCCCTGGCAACTTCATGCTAGCCCTCCCTTACTCTAGCTTAATTATATTGATGATCTTCATCCCAGCCCTTGGATTTATTGGGAGAGGAGTATCTAATTTTCTTTACTTACTCTTTTTTTTTTTAATCTTCTCCTCATTCACTGAGTTACCAGTAACCTACGCCATTGCACCACCAAAAGGTAGTTCTCCAAAAATCCCTTGTGTACTTTGGCACATCTTGGGAGGATTAGAATTTAAGAGTCTTTTACTTTCTACTTTCCCTATCAAGGATGTTTGTTTGTTGTAGTAAATAGCCTTGGAAAACAGAAGCATTGTCTTGCTCTAGAGCAAAGGCAGGCTTCTTTGTTGTCCATTAGAATCAGGCTAATGTCTTCCTCTGGGGCAAAGACTGGATACGTTTCCATTTAACCTACTTTAGAAGGCTGTTTGCTACTTTCAGTGTTCCTTAGATGTGACAAAACCCAACTTATGTGTCCACCCCACAATATTTCTCTATGCCTACCTATATCATTCCAGAGATCTTAGAAGACACAGAGAGCTGGCATAGACATGAATCTTTTTGCTACCTGCTGTTCTGTGGGTAATAACTCTTTGTCTTTCTGACAGAGTCTCAGGCTTCTGCCAGCGTCTATAAAATAAGCTCTTGCATTTTTAACAGTACTTGACATATTTTTATCTCCTGTAAGTTATAATTAGTCATAAACTAATATCTATAAGTACACATGTTTATATTTATCATATATCTTTTTAAAACACGGTTGTAAAACAATATATCCATGATATACTACATTGCTATAAATTCCTTGCCCAATAAAAAGCTGTTGAATGACTGGATGGATTTAAAATTGTAAAAAAGATTATATACTACCAACTATAAAATGTTTAATACTTTTATACTTGTGGTTACTGCCAATATTCTCACTAGATGAGAAGAAAATCAACATTAAATTCAGGTGCCCAAACCAGCAACCTAACTCTAGTCAATATATCCTTGAAGCGAATGTCCTGGTTTTACAAGAACAAACAAAACATCACATTTTTGACTGCCCAAGCCTCCTTGGTCTTGGACACACTCTCATGTATATCTCCATTAACCCTGAATATCGATACCCTGTTGAACAATGTGTGTGTGTGTATGTGTGTGTGTGTGTGTGTGTGTGTGTGTGTGTGTGTGTGTGTATGTATGTACGTATGTATGCAGGACAGTGTGTCCTGCTGTTTTCAAGGAAGATGTAGGCCTTTAAACTTTAACCATAGAAATAAAAAAAATAATACGAAGAAAATATTAAATGAAAACTGGGTGTGGTGGCATATAGCTGTAATCCCAGCACTCAGAAAGCAGAGGCATGAGTATCTCTGTGAGTTCAAGACCAGCCTGGTCTTCATAGTGAATTCTAGACCAGGCTAGGCTACTGTATTGATACTCAGTCTCAAAAATAAAAAAAAAAAATTAGTTGATAGAGCTCAATTAAGAATTAAAAAATCATAGAGAAGACAAAACATCAATATTAATTTAATATTCTAATGTGGCTTAGGGATCTCATCCACCTTCATCTTAATTCTTTCTGGCTTTTTAGTCCTTGCTTTTACCACATTAATGGAGTCATCCATTTTTGTCTCTCTTCTGATACCATATTCTAGTTTTTTCTACTGGCCTTTTGCTATCCCTTGGTTTGGTTTTATCTCTCTTAGGATGTCATTCTGGACATTTTGCCCAAGTGTTCTGTTTTTACTGGTGCTGACCTGACAGAGTTTCCACCTAGCTAGCTCTAGAACAGTCCAGGGAACCGCATCTGTGTTTCTAAACACACCTCTCCCCACCCCCACCCCCTGCCAATGGCTTCAGTGTAAAACAGTTGTGAAGCTCAATTCTAAGCCTTTCTACCACTCCACTAATTCTGAATTTAAATGTGCGATGCAAATTCATAAATCTATCCTAGTCGGTAGTGTTTGTCTATGATAGCCTAGATGCTCCCCCACTGCTACACTTTAGCAAATAGAGGGGATTTGGCTAGAAACATGTTGACATAATTTTAAAAACTAGAGCTAGAATCCAGGTGTTTTGAGTCTTTTTTGGTGGGTATTAAATTGACTATCCAGGTATGGACAAGTATAGATATCCTTTAGTAAAACCTGTATGCACAGAAGACCAAGTAGAGAAAAATAGGAGGGTAAAAGAGAAAAGCACACACAGATAATGGGAAAAGGGTTAGGAGTTGTCATGGCAGCCTCAAGACCCTTACAGAAAACAAGCTCTTCCTCACCTAGTGGTAGAGGAAGAGCACCTTTCCTGTGAGTCTCCACAGGGACAGTGGGTGGTTTTTAGATGAAATATATAGCCTTGTTCCAGGGTCATAGCTGTAGAGTTGGGCTCCCTTTATTTATTCAGGATGCAGTTCATTCCTGCTGAGTGTGACAGAGCTTCCAGGGAATGTGAAGCTTGAGCACAAGAAACCCACAGCGTTCTGAAGATAGGTGATCACAAATCAACCACATTCACACATCAAATATTTCACATGTAAACTAGAGCAGCTGAATTAGAGTCATTTTACAATAGTTGAATTGACATTTCAGTTGCTTTAGGAGATGGCTATAAAACTAGAGAAAGTAGCATTACACAATGGTGTTTATTGGCCTTCAGAGCATTGGCTAGAGGGTCCCTTCCATTTTAAGTTGCTAGTGGAGTGCTGTGTGGACTGCTTTCAGGGTGTTCTACCTTCATCTTTCTGTAACTTGACACCTGAATGGAGTGTATGATCCACATGATTGTCTGAGTTGGCTAATTAATTCATAAAGCATGTATCGAAAGTCTATTGTGTGCTAGTTGCTATATAATATGATAAGGGTATGTGGATAAATAGTAAGAAAAAAAAGCCACCTTCTCTGCAAAGTTTTTGGTAGAGAAGGGGAGGCCGTAAGTGACAATTTCAAGACATGGTGATGAATGTTGAAGTCCTCACTGAGGAGATGTATTTACTTATGGAAGAGGGATTGCCCATATCTATACAAGCCGCCAGGAGTGACTGAAGTCAAGAGGAAAGAGATGATGTATCAGCTCACTTTTAAAAGATATAGTAAGAATTTGTCAGTTGTAAAATATTACAGAGTTTGCCGAGAAGCAGAAATTATACAAGCTAAAAATATAAGGCAATATGTTACAAGTGATACATACAATTTAGAATATATATATGTATATATATATATACATATATATGAAAAGGAGGATACTGGTAGAAGTTTGTGTGTGTGTGTGTGTGTGTGTGTGTGTGTGTGTGTTTGTGTGTATGCATGGGTGCTTGGGAACTTTCAAATACTAGGAAATGGTTATGGTCAAGGAACTTTGGTATAATTGCAAAGAAGGCAACCAATGAAGACATGATGTATGTTCTGCTATACAAATAGATTGGTGCCTTGTCCTGTTTGACATTTGGCCAGTGAAGAGACCCACAGCCAGATATTATATGAAAAGTCTCTCAATTGGAAGTCTTCATTGAGTCCCTCCTTTCAGAGATCAGTGTCTCCCAGCAGAAGAGAGGGAGGAAAGATCATAGAAGTCAGAGGGGTTGGAGGAGACCTAGAGAACATGACTTCTGGAATTAACAAAGCAGGGTGCGTATGGGCTCACAAAGACTGAAACAGCAAGCATGAGGCCTGCATGGGCCTGCATCAGGTCCTTTGTGTTGTATGTTATGACTGTTAGCTTGGTATTTTTGTGGTACGTCTCATAGTGGAAGTGGGAATATCTCTGACTCTGTTGCCTGCTCTTGGGACTCTTTTCCTCCTATTGGGTTGCCTTGTCCAGCTTTGCTACTAAGCTGATGCCTTGTCTTAGTGTGTCTTGTTTTGTCATCTTTACCTATCATCTCCTGGAGACCTGTTCCTTTCCAAAAAGGAGACAGAGTGGGAGAAGATCTGTGATATAGGGAAGCTTGGAGGGAGTGGGGAGGCGTTGCAGGAGAGAAACTGATGCATGAGAAGAGAGTCTTTTTTCAGTTTTAAAAAAGGGGTATGATATACGACACAGTGCTGACATAGTTTATTGCTAAGGATAGTATTGGAATTGTAGTCCAGTGGTAGAGTACTTTCCTAGCAAGCGCAAAGCCTGGCTTCTAGTCTCAACACTGTAAAAATAAGATGTTTCTGAAAACTGTGTTAAGAAGAATGTATGAATATGGGGAAAAGAAGAAAAAGGCTGTACATGTTTTGCATCAGGTACTCGAGTGGAGTTGTCATTTACTAAAATAGAATTAGAAATGAGTCCATTTAAATAAGGTGAATTTTAAATGCTTGTGGGACATCTGGGAAAGATGAATGACTAAAAACTACTTTCCTGTCTTTAAAGGAATGAGTATGTGAATGAGTATGCAAATTAGTGTGTACACAGTTACATTTATGTTAGGGTGGGCATATGTATACCTGTATACATGTGTATGCAGAGATCAAAGGTCAATCTTAGATGTTATGCCTTAAGACAAGTTTATCTTGCTTTTTGAGATAGTCTCTTATGGGGACTGGTGGATCCCAGACTGTGCTTGCTTGGCTGATCAGGGAGCACAGAGATCTTCCTGTCTTTGCCTCCTCAGCTCTGAGATTATAATACCACCATTTTCAGCTTTTTACCTAGGTATTAGACATAGAACAGAGGTCCTCATGATTGTGGGGAAGTTACTTTACTGAGATAACTCTCGAATTCCCCCTTTTGTCTTCCTTCTCTCCCTTCGTTGTGCAGGGAAGTGTGCATGTTAAGCAATTCTTCTACCAGTGTGGCTATCCTGCAGCTTACCTATTGATAGTTTCATTCATGAGTCAAACCTCAAGACAATGACACAGACAAAAGGCACAAATTTGGGACTTATAGCTATTTGGGACTTATAGATGAAGAAGTAGATCAGAACTTGCAGGGAATTAGTTACATAGCACAAAATTTTATATAGGTGTTTCCTAAGCCTTAGTATATATACAAATTGTCATAGTTTCAATTTGAAATGTTCCCCCATGGACATATGTGATTGAGCACTTGGTTGCTACATGGCAGCTCTGATTTGGTAGGTTGTCAAACCTTTGGTATCTGTGACCTATCTAGATGGCAGCATGCTTTGACCATTACCTTAGATTCTGGTGCCTGTCTAAGCTCTCTGCAGCAAAATATGAGGAACATATGTAAGAAGCTCCAACCATCAAGGACTGCCCTTCTCCAGCCACTATGCCTTCTCCACTATGAAATGTAGACTATACTCTAAAACTGTGAGCCAAAAGAAATCTCTCTTTTTGTAAGGTGCGTCTGTTAGGCATTCTGTCAGAGCAACAAGAAAACTAATATACAAGGTATCCTAAAGAAACTGTTAAGTAAATTTTGATTCACTAGAGCTGCCGATCATCATTTCTATCAAGCTTCCAAGCTATCTTGTCTAACATGTCCCTATAAACCATTAATTGGCAGTCAGTGTGGTGGTTTATCTAGGTGGTTTATATAATATTGAAATACTTTGTCTCTGGTTGGTGGAACTGTTTGGGAAGGATTAGGAGGTGTGGCCTTTGGAGGAAGCATGTCAATAAGCATGAGCTTTGAAGTTTTGAAAGGTAACCCTGTTCCCAGTTCTCTCTCTCTCTCTCTCTCTCTCTCTCTCTCTCTCTCTCTCACACACACACACACACACACACACACACACACACACACTTGGGATCAAGATGTCAAGCTCTCAGCTACTGCCCCAACACCACGCCTGCCTGCCTGCTGCTGCCATCCTCCCCACTATGATGGTCATGGACTCTAACCCCCTAGAACCACTAGCTTCAAATTAAATGACTTCTTTTATAAGTTGCCCTGGTCATGCTGTTGCACTGCGTCAGTAGAAAAGTAACTAAGACAAAGGGTCAGAAGACAAGATGATAACAGACCTAGTATCCAGAGAGGATAAAGGAGGCGGGGGGGAAAGAAATATCTTGGAATTAAAGGAAGAAGGTTTCCCTACAGAGGGATGTGTTCAGAAATGTCAAAGGATGCTAGCAAGGAAGTAGAAGCTGACTAGTAAATGTCATCTGAAATTGGCAATTTGAAAGTAATATTGAACTTTGGCCTGATAGCTTTGCACCATGAAGGGGACAGAAATAAATTCTAGTGGGGATCTCAGTGAATGGCTGGCGAGTAGTTAGAGATAGTATGGATTACTTCTTGTAAACAAAACATAGAAAAGTGCGTCTATCAAGGGAAAAGACAGAGTCAGTGATAGGAGAGGCAAATGGTTGATGAGGTGGCACCATATTTAAGACAGAAAAAAAAAAAAAAAAAAGCAACAAAGTATGTGGTAGGCAGTTTAATTCCCAAAGGGATTTAGTAGGTATAATTAAATTGATGTTTGAAATGAAGATGCTGCTCTGCACTACTTAGGTAAACACTGTGGAAACAGAAGTCTTTAAAAGGAGATAAAGAGGACAGGGAGGGCAAAGGAGATGAGACGGCAGAGATTAGAGTGGTGCTGCTGAGGGTTAGGGTTATTAGAGGGCTGAGAGTCAAAGTACATGGGCATGCTCTAAGACCGCCACAGATACCCTGGCTCTGGTCCAGTGAGACCTCTGATGTCCTCCTAGCCATGTAACATAATAAAGTTGCACTGTTGTCAGCAAATAAATTTTTGTACATTTGCTGCAGCTGTGACAGACACCAAAACAGAAACAAACAAACAAAAACATCTTTGACTATGCCAAGGGAAAGAACTCCAAGGAAGGAGGATAACTCACATTCCTATCAATGAAAACTAACAAGAGAAAAGCAAAACAATTTTATTTAACTAAAGTTGCATGGCCTACTAGGAACTTCAGAAGAGAAGACCCGAAGTTCCAGAGCAAGCTATTTCAGTGGACCCAGAGATGTCACTGAAGGGCAAAAGTCCTGACCTACTGACAGTAAACTGGGGAAGGCCAGGAGAGGTCTGTTTGTAGTCTCTTACTCAACCTTCAGGTCTACGGCAGAACTCCCCCCTGGAAAAGGACTTCGAGACCTAGAAGAGGTAGGCTGTGACAGGATCATGCTTCAGTACAGATGGGTTTGAATGTGACTGTCAAGGTGCCATTCTGGACTGAAGAGAGCCAGATACGAATGAAGATGTCTCTCAATCAGGAGATGGGGGTAATACAGTTCTGGAGGTACAAGGAGTTTTCTCCACTCCTTCAGATTGGATGGGGGTGGGGAGGGCTATGCAATAAATTCTCATGTTTACTTCTGTCTGTGGCATGGGAAACACGTATAGTGTACATGAAAAGAAAATGGAGTAGCCTGTAGCAAAGCATTCATTCTCTTATTGGTTTTAAATGCTTTTTAAAAATGCAGTGTTTTTATGTGACGTGTGTTAAGGACTTCACTGTAAAGTCATCCCTAAACAATCTCCATATTTTACTGAGCTCTGTTGGATGCTGACAGATTGGGGGTCATAGACCTTGACCTTGATATCTCTTGTTTGGTCACAAGGTCTCCTCTGAACTGTTGTTAAACTGAAATAAAAATTGAGAGAGAATCTGGACCCTTAGCTCCTTTTATCTTAACTTATACCACTCTGCCTAAATTCTCTCCCCTCCTCATCAGATTCATGTTAATCAAGAGACCTCTTTTTTTTTTTTTTCTCTCTCTTTCTCTCTCTTATAGCTCCCTAAGGCCCTGCTTCACCTAGAAGAGAGAACCTGGCTCCAGGATGCAGGAGACTGCTTCTGGTTTCCATGGAGACCCTGTTTGAAGTCAATGGCGGCTCCAGGAGGGAGGGAAACCAGGACATTTGTATTTAAAGGATGGAGAGTCTGGGAAGGAGGAGGGATAGGAAAAGGGAGTAAGGCAGGCTGATGGTGAGGCTGATTCATCCTGTGTTAGAGGTTTCAAACAGAGGAACAGAAAAGTTCAGCTAGGTTATTCAACCTCCTCGCACTTTGAGGATGAATCAAAACGGAAGCGGGGGCTGGGGTGGGGGAGGTGGCAGAGAGCTGTTTATTGCGCATGTGAAAAATGTTCTGCAAAGGCTCCTTTCTGATATCAGCGTGTAGGGGACTGAGTTACTTAGGCAGCTGGGGGTCCCTGTCCTTGTGGGTGGCTCCTTCCCAAGCAGCTTGAGATTTTTCTCTTTTCCCCAAGTCAGTTCTTAAAGGTTCCTACTGCTGTGAGGGGGTCGAGCCTCTCTTTCCTTCTCCACACCTCCCCCAAGAGGGTAACTAAATACAAAGCTTGGCAAAATGCTTTCCAAAGCTTCGTGTTTTGGATTAACTGTTATTTATTTGCCGTGTGTCTTGTCTACTAAGAGACAGGGGGCAGGATGGGGGAGGTACTCTGGCGGAATAGACGCTAAAATTGAATTGCATGAGGATTCAGATGACGTCATCTCGGATAAAGGTCTGACCCAGTGAATGTTAAATGTGGCTGAGCTACTAAATCCTTTGAGAGAATCAGTGGCAGAGACCTCTATGAAAGGACCATGCCTCTTGTTTAAAATATTAAGCATGCGGCTCAGCTGATCTCCGGCTGCAACTCCCAGGGCGCTGGTGGAATCTCAGTTTTCTGCTATAATCACTTGAACATTACTTACTGCCCTAGATAACTGCAGTCACGTGGCGCTTGCACACACACACACACACACACACACACACACACACACACACA
>JADRCD010235799.1:6009-47769 GCA_019843815.1 Montemys delectorum
GAGAGAGAGAGAGAGAGATATGGGAATCTTTTTTATATTGCTAGCATGAAGCATAGCCTTCACCTACTTGGGACCATAGCTTGCCCTGAGGCCTGAGGAAGTACTCACAGGATTTATGATCTCAGCGATTCTAGTGTCTTTGTTTGTAAGCAGAGTCTCTCTATTTTGTAGCTCTGGCTGGCCTCAAACTCACAGAGCTCCATCTGTCTCTGCCTCCCAAGTGCTGCTGCGATTAACAGCATGATCTGCCCAGATGTTTGATTATTTTATTGTTATGCGTGTGAGTATTTTGCTTACTTGTATATATGTGCACCCTGTGCATGCCTAGACCCTGAGAAAGTCAGGAAAGGGCGCAGTAGAATTTGGAACTGAAGTCATGGCTGGTTGTGAGCCACCAAGTGGATGCTGAGGATTGAGGTTAAAATTCATCATTCCCACGGCTGGTGGGGCCTTTCATCTTTCTCCCCTTTGCTTTGGTGCACCTGTTTGTGATCACACCCCATTCTTCACTCCCACTGAGAATTCCCATTAAGCTGGCCCTCCACTATCCCACACCCCTCCTTATCCCACGCCGTGAGAGGTGGACCCGACTGGCACAGTGCTAAACCATCTGGAAATTGAAGCCTTGCTGGAGCAGATCCCTGGCATCTGACCCCTCTTTCACCAAATGATCTGTGGCTCAAAATGTTTCCCAAATACCAAGAATTCACCCTGGGAGACTCTGGGCTGACTTCTAAGTAGTTTTACTCATTCCATAGGGGGTTGATCGAAGAAAGAGCAAAGGTCACGAGGGATCTTGCCTGAGGCTGAGATCTGAAGAAACAGAAATCAGAAGAGAGCTCCATTTGGGAGCAGCAGCACTGGGTAGATGCTCTCCTTGGGGAGAAGGTGGTGGCAAGGGCTGGTCCTCTGCCAGCAGGCAGCAGAGCTGGGCACATAACTAGGAATTGTTAGGGACCCTTGAACAGAAACATCAGTCTGGGCTGATACATGCAGGCTTCTGCCTAGCTGGAGTTCTTCAGGCAGTTAAAGAGGAGCAGCCACTCGGAAGGAAGGTTTTTGGAACATACCTTTAAAGCCAGCACTCTGGAGGCAGGATCTCTGAGCCCGAGGCCAGCCTGGTCTGAAGAGCTAGTTCCAGGATAACCAGGGCTACACAAAGAAACTCTGTTTAAACAAAACAAAAACAAAACCAACCAAACAAACAAACAAAAGAAAAAAAAGAGCTGGGCAGTAGTGGCACATGCCTTTATTCCCAGCACTTGGAAGGCAGAGGCAGGTGGATTTCTGAGTTCGAGGCCAGCCTGGTCTACAGAGTGAGTTCCAGGACAGCCAGGGCTACACAGAGAAACCCTGTCTTGAAAAAAAACAAAAACAAAAAAACAAAACAAAAAAAAGGAAAAAAAAGAACAACACTGTCAAACACAGAAGCTGAGCACTCATAGCTGACAGTGGGTAGCATGTCTATACTCCAGTTGTAATCCATATACTCGGGCTGTGTGTGTGTGCACGTGTGTATGTGTGCATGTGTGTGATTGTATTGTGTGTGTGTTCATCTGTGTGTGTATGTGTGTGTGTTGTGTGAGTGCATATGTATATGTGTTCATGTGTGTGTGTGCATGGGCACATGTGTGCGTGTGTTTGTACATCTCAGTGTGTGTGTGTGTGTGTGTGTGTGTGTGTGTGCATGCATGAGTACATGTGGATATGTGTTCATATGTGCACGTTCATGGATGCCAGAAGTCAGTCAGTTTCAGGTGTCTTGAGAATCTCTTCTAAACCTGGTGCTTGCTAATTCAACAGATTGGCTGGCCAGCGAGTGCCAATGTAGCCTTCTTTCTGTCTGTATCCACAGCACTGGGAAAACAGATGTGAGTGCCACACCCAGCTTCAACAGGAGTGCATTCAACAGACTGGCTGGCCAAGGAGTGCTAGTGTAGCCTTCTGTCTGCATCTGCAGCACTGGAATACATACAGATGTGAGCACCACACCTAGCTTCACTAGGAGTGCGGGGGACCACATTCTGCTCACAGCATCTCTACCACCCCAGGTCTACTGAGTTCCTTTCAATGTTGTAGTTTGCTTTTTTGAGACAGACTCTTACTATGTAGCCCAGAGTCCCTACATAAACCAGACTTGGTTGATCCTCCTGCATCTGCCTCCTAGGTGCTGGGATTACAAGCACCAGCTACCACACCTGGCTCAGTACTGAGGTTTGAACCCAGGGTTCCACAGGTGCTAGGCTAGGTCTACCCGTATTCCATCTCAGTCTTTGAGATGAAGAGGGCATAAGACAGGAGCTTGGCAGTTGTTCTTTTTGGAATGATGGAAAGTTTTACAGTTGACCGGAGCTTGGTGTGTGGGCATGTACCTGTAGCCCCAGTCAGAGGGGTTGGCTATCATTGTATATTAGTTTCATTATCTTCTTACAGAACTCCTAATAGGCAGAGCAGGGGCTGTCTCTGACCTTTGTCCCCTACTGGGTTGCCTTCTCTAGCCTTAATAGAAAAGGAGGTGTCCACCTAGCCTTACTGAAACTTGGTATGTCATGGCTCCTTGCTATCCATCCAGGCTGGCCCTTTTCTGAAGAGAAACAGGAGGGGAGTGGATGCACGGAGGGGTTGGGGGAGAGGTGGCTGGGAGGGGCTGGGAGAAGAAGAGGGAGGGGAAACTGAGGCCAGGATGTAAAATAAATACAATTAAAATAATAAAAATATATTAATAAAAAATAGAACTATTTTATTAAAAAAAAAAAAAAAGCCTTTTGCCCGGCAGTGGTGGCACAGGCCTTTAATCCCAGCACTCCGGAGGCAGACACAAGCAGATCTTTACATTCGAGGTCAGCCTGATCTACAGAGTAAGTTCAGGTCAGCCAGAGCTACCCAGAGAAACCCTGTCTAGAAAAAACAAACCAAACAAACAAAAAATGGTTTCCCCTTTTATCTTATGTGTGTGAGTGTTTTGCCTGAATATGTCTGTGTACCACTTGTATGCCTGGTGCCTTCAGAGGTCAGAAGAGGGCATCAGATCATCTGGAACTGGCTCATAGAACATGTGGGTGCTGGGAATAGAATCCAGGTCCTTTAGAAGAGCAGCCAATGCTCTTAACACTGAGCCATTTCGGTGGTTTCTCCTTTCACCTTGACTCAACAACCCTTTGGTTTTTTTTTTGTTTTTTTGTTTTTTGTTTTGGTTTTTCAAGACAGGGTTTCTCTGTATAGCCTTGGCTGTCCTGGAACTCACTCTGTAGACCAGGCTGGCCTGAAACTCAGAAATCCGCCTGTCTCTGCCTCCCAAGTGCTGGGATTAAAGGCGTGCGCCACCACCGCCCGGCTTCAACAACCCTTTAAACACAAACTTCTTGACTATGTCAGCGCTGAGTGGGGAGGACTGAGATCAATTCCTGGTGTCCATACCTGTGTGAGGACTGTGGCAGCAGGTGCTGCTGCCTCCGCCGTCTGTTTGAGCATAGCCTGTAACTCCCCGAGTGGCCTCTTGGTGGCAGCCACGTAGCGTCCTTCATTGGAACCAGGAATGGTCAGGGTAGATGAGGTAGACCAAGAAAGGGTGCGGCCTGGACTCATAGAGATGCCATGCTAGCTAGAGTGGACGTGGCAGTCCAGGGTCCAGGGTGAAATAGGAGCCCAACCCCAGGAGGGGACTCAAAAATTCAGCCTGCGCTGGCAGAACACAGCCTGTTACAGAAGGCAGGTGGAGGTTACAGCCAAAGTTGGAAAGTTAGCAAAGCGTTTTCAGGGTTTGGTTGGAATCATTTAGCAGTGAGGAAATACAAAAGAACAAACCTTTGGGGCAACTGCAGATGTGAACATAGTGAGTTCTAGGCAGCTGGGGCTCCATCAGTCTCCAAAGTGGGGGGGACCCTCTCAGGCATACAGACCCAGAGGAGGATCAGCTGACTAGAAAGCGGGGTGCTGGACAGGTCTGCCCTTGGGATTCTAGAAAGGTGGTGTGGGTGACCTGGAGCAGTGTTCCCTGCACAGGACCTCAGGGACTTTTAGCCTAGGTTTCCACAGCTTTTCAACATAACTAGCATCCAACCAGATGGGTCTGGTGTGAGCACCAGGGTGACTCTGGGCTGAGAAGGGGCAGAAGGCAGAAGACAGAGGTCTTTGTGCTGGGTAGTTTTTGTAAACTTGACACAAACTAGTACTGCTAGAAGGCTTAACTTGCTATGGGAGGTACATCCCTGAGGAGGTGAGGCTGAGCTATAGAAGAACAATACCCTGGGGTGGGGGAGCCAGAAAGCAGCACTCCTCCATGGCTTCTGCTTCAGGCTCCTCTCTGGAGCTCCTCCTGGTTTGGCTTCCCTCTGTGAAAGACTCCAGTCTGTAAAATTAAATAAGGTTTCCCTTCCCAAATCGCTTTTAGTCGTGGTGTTTATCAAAGTGACAGAAAAGCAAACTTGAACAACCATCCTTGAGGGCTCCCAGAGACTGACATGGGACCCCTGTTAGGAGCAGTGGACAGGGGTGGGCAGCAGTGCAGGGACCTCAGCAGACTACAGTGTGGAAAAGAGGAAATGCTTCAGGGGTCTGATCGTCTGGTTCAGGTAGAGTGTGAGGGCCAGAAGCAGAGGTACCTGAAGCAAAAGATGGGCTGAAGCTGAATTTCCATTCTGGGCTCAGAGGCCTGCACCTGGTTGAGCCTCAGTCTACCTGCCTGGTCTACCCACATGCATGATCCCGTCTCACCGTTGCATCTCTGGGGATCTGGCAGTATTTCCCAGAAGAATCTGTGGATTCCATCAGCCTGCTATTTACATTTTTTCCTCTTTTATGTTTGGATGTGTTGCCTGCATGTAAGTCCATGTACTTTCATGTGTGCAGGGTACCTGAGAAGGCCAGAAAGGGTGTTGGATCTCCTGGAACTGGAGGTATAGACAGTTGTGAGCCACCGTGTGGCTGCTGGATATGGAATCCAGGTCTTCTGAAAGAGCAGCAGTGTTCTTAGCTCCTGAATCAATCTCCAACCCCATATGCCTAGGGTTTTGTTTTCTTGTTTTTTGTTTTTGTTTTGTTTTGTTTTGTTTTTGGCTTTTCAAGACAGGATTTCTCTATCTAGCCTGGCTGTCCTGGAACTCACTCTATAGACCAGGCTGGCCTCAAACTCAGAAATTCACCTGCCTCTGCCTCCTAGGTGCTGGGATTAAAGGCGTGTGCCCCCACCGCCCAGCCTTGTTTTCTTTTATTTATTTTGTTTTGTGTTTTTGAGACAGGGTTTCTCTGTGTAGCCCTGGCTGTCCTGGAACTGACTCTGAGACCAGGCTGGCCTCAAACTCATAGATCTGCTTGTCTCTGCCTCCCAAGTGTTGGGGTCAAAGGCCACTAGCACCCGGTCCACATGCCTGTTATTAACAAGGTGTGGGAGGCACTAGTGCCAACCCAGTACTCAGCCCAAGAATCTTCCACTGAGTGGACTGATGTCAGCTGCAGTGCATGACCAGGTCTCAGGCCACACCCATACCCTGGGTCACTATGAGCCTAGAGTCCCCACCCAAAGGACCAACTCAGACCCCTGGGCAAGATTAGCTGGATGGCAGGCCCTGTCTCTCCTGTTAAAGCTCACAGTCTCTTCAGGGCAGGTCACCACTCAGACCTATTGCATGCTTCCAGGAGGCTCAAGACCTGCTCACAGCCTCCCATGGCCCCCATTCCTTCCTCCGGATGACCAGGGCAGAGACGTCCTAGGAACAGCACCCAGAAGTGAGGTTTAAAAAAAAAAAAACCCTAGTCGTTCAATTTTACCAAAGACAACTCAGGAGCCAGTCGCCAGGGTGAAAACCTGCTAGCTCAGGGAACTGCATCACAACAAGGGTTTTTTGTTTTGTTTGTTTTTGTTTTTTTTTTTTTTCTTCAGTAAATAACACCCAATCTTGGGGTTCACAGTATGATGACATATCACCTTCTCCAGCCTGCAGCCCAGCTGAGGATCTTCCCAACCTTGAGGAACCTCCAGGGAAGAGTCCCCGGGGGCCACCCCCATCGCTGGCGAGGAGGCAGTTGGACAGCTTGTGTTTGCACATTCAGCCCCCACAGCCAGGCTTCTTAGGTCCGCCCACTTCTCCCTCCTCCTGCCTGACAGTCCCTGGGATTTCCCAGCCTAATTGAGTCAGCAGAAGACTGTGTGACTACAACTGGCCTGCTCTTGCGCAACTTGGAATTTGGTACTCCTCCTGAGGTATGGTAGCTGACAGAGACAGACAAGATGCCGACTTAGTGCAGTAACTCCCGCAGGAACCCAACACAGAGCTCGGGAGCCCGGGCCCTGAACAAGACTTTTCTCAAGCCTCATACTCTCTCTCTCTCTCTCTCTATCTCTCTCTCTCTCTCTCTCTCTCTCTCTTTCTTTCTTTCTTTTTTAATTTTTTTTTTGGTTTTTCGAGACAGGGTTTCTCTGCATAGCCCTGGCTGTCCTGGAACTCACTCTGTAGACCAGGCTGGCCTTGAACTCAGAAATCCAGCTGCCTCTGCCTCCCAAGTGCTGGGATTAAAGGCGTGCACCACCACTGCTTGACTAGCAATGTATTTCTATGCATTTCTATGACCAATGTCATAGTTCCCTGTGGAGGCCAGGCATGCGTGTTATCACAGAACTGCACAATCTACGCTCCACACACCCACACCCACAAACAACTAATATCTACAGTTTTAGCCTTCATCCTCTAAGGCTCAGGAGACAGAAGTGAGGCAGAAGAGTTGTAAAACGGAGACAGAGGAGCGCCATGAACTGCCATCTTCTGAACAAGGCACAGATGCTGTACTCATGAGCTCACAGCAGCTGTGGCTGCCTGCACAAGATCTTCGCGAGTCAAAGAGGCCCCACCCCTCACAAGAGCGCTATCACGGCTACAGGAGGAGAGAGACGATGTTGGGTGTGGCTGCTGGCAGGTTGCCCATGCTTCACTGGAGTGCCCCATACCTATGGCACATACGTAGCTCTGATTGGAGTCGGTGAAGGAATGAAGGGGTAGAGGGATGTGTGGGGAGGGGAGGGAAGATAGGAAGTGTGGAAGATCATTAAGATACACTGTTTAACTGTGTGTCAAAAATACACTTAAAAACATTTTAATTGAGTCAGCAAGATAAGATGGGTTGCAAGTGTAAAGGATTTAACCTTTTGGCCCACATGGTAGAAAGTGACTCCCACAAGATACACATTCACACACATCCACACACAAAAATAAATACATGTAATTAAAAAATTTTTTTCTGGGGGGCTGGATCTGGAAGGAGATAGAGGAAGGAGTGGGAGGTTAATACAATCAAAATATGTTATATGAACTTCTGAAAGAATTAATACAACTATTGCCATACACACACACCCACACACCCTTTTTTTGTTTTTTGTTTTTGTTTTGTTTTGTTTTGTTTTTCGAGACAGGGTTTCTCTGTGTAGCCCTGGCTATCCTGGAACTCACTCTGTAGACCAGGCTGGCCTCGAACTAAGAAATCAGCCTGTCTCTGCTTCCCAAGTGCTGGGATTAAAGGTGTGCGCCACCACTGCCTGTCTTACACACACATTCTTAAAAAAATAACTAGCCAGTCATAGTGACATATCCCAGCACTCAGGAGGCACAGGCAGTCCAGTCTCTGTGAGTTCAAGGTTGGTCTGGTCTACAAACTGAGTTCCAGAACAGCCAGGGCTACTGTCTCAAAACCAAACCAAACCAAACCAAACCAAACAAAGCAAAACCAAACCCTATACTTCTAGGTGGCATTATGGCTCACAGCTGTAATCCCAGCACTTGGTAGACTGAGGCAGGAGGATTGCTGTGATTTTAACGGCACCTTGGTCTATAAAGTGAGACCTTGTTTCAACAAAACAAAAAGTATCAGCCAGGAGCTAGAGAGACAGCTCAGTCGTTAAGGGCGTGTGCTACTCAAGCTTGGGGACAGGAAGTCAGATTCCAGCGTCACGTAATAAGACAGTCATTCTGTGCATGCCTGTAAGTCAACTTTGAATGATACAAGGAAAGGAGGGCCGGTGGGGCCTGCTGGTTTCCATCTTAGTCGAAAGAAACACAAGTCTAGATTAAAGGAGAGACCCTACCTCAAGAAGGAATAAACAGACACCCGATGCCCTCTTGCTCCCCTTCAGAGACACTAGCACAAGCACCTGCACACACACACAATCTCATACACACACACACATACACACATGCAGCACACACACATATACACACGCATATACACACATGCACACAAATACACACATACACACATGTACACACAGATATATACATATGTACATACATACACACATATGCACATACATACATACATAGACATATGCACACACATACACACACACACACACACACACACACCAGGGATGGTGGCACATGCCTATAATGTCATCACTCAGGAGGCAGGAGAAGGAAGGATCATAAATTCAAAGCCAGCCTGATTTACCTGATACTGTATCTGGCTGGCACAGCGTATTCACATGCTAAAGAGGCTGCGGTAGATGGATCGAGCATTTGCGAGACATAGACCCTGCCTCAAGCAAACAAACCCCAGATAAAATCTACATTTGTGCAGCCCTAAACACATTCACAACCTTGAGTAATTCTCACCAAGTGAAACCCAGTCCCCATGAAACATCCCTCTCTGTGGGCTCTGGCCACCTCCCTTCTACTTCCTGTCTGTGATTGCCGGCTCCAGGGGCCCTCCCTTTAGGCCAATTATACTTCATGATGTCATACACTCCTGGGCTTACCACCCGGCAGTCATGGACACCAGAGCTTCATAAACTGCCAGCTCTTGTGAGTTGGGCTGCTGTGAGTGTGTGTACACAAACCCCTTCAAGTCCCTGTTATTTATTCTCTGTAGCTGTGTGGCTGTCCCAACCCCATCAGCAGGGAGTCTCACAGCCTGGGGTCTGGAAGGCCTCTGCAGAACAGCGACAGAACCCTTTAAGGTTGTAGTTAGCACAGAGACCAATGGTTAATTTTGATTATCAGCCTAATTGGATTCAGAGATGTCTAGAGGCTGGAGAGACACTCTGTTCTGAAGAGCACTCACTGTCTTCCAGGGGGCTCCATAGGATCCCTGCACCCACAGGGCAGTTCACTATCATTGAATGTACATCTGGTTTCAGGGAGAGCCTGTGAAGGATTTCAATCCTTTGGTATAGCCCCACTTTCTGAAAGCTGTAACAGAACCTTCTGTGACTGCTTTGGACAGATCACCACCACCTCTAGGCACCTAGGGACCCCATCGGTGGGGACTCTTGCCTCCTACATGACCGACCAGCACAGAAAGTGGAAACCCCACCCACCTACCCCACTTTAGCTGATAGTTCTGAGGCAAGAGTCGGTTATTTGATCTCTCTTTGTTCCTATTAACCTTTCATAAGATGAGCCTGACCTGGGCAGCTTGGAGAGGACTTCAGGGCTCGGAGTATGGGAGTGACTCATGCCTGGGCCCAGGGGACCTGAGATGTTGGAGTAGCCCCTGGGGACTCATGGCAGTGTCTGGTATAGTCCAGGAGTCCCAGATGCTGCCTATATGGGGGAGGGGAGACTCTGTCAGCAGTCACAGTCTTTGGTTCCTCTCTCTTGGGTCTCCTGGCCCTTTATCCTCAGGCATGTCCTCAGAGCTGGGCTCTGGCGTGGCAGAGTATGAAGTAGGCATTAGGTATCAGCTTAGCTTCAGAATATGATGAAACAGTCTTGCTGCCTTTCACAGGCCGGTTACCTGAACCACACTTAGCCCTGCTAGCCCCATTGCCCATACCTAGGCCTCTAGATAACATCAGCCCCTCGTGTCAGAAGGCTCACAGGTCAGCCCAGCCCACCACACTCTGACACTCACAGCCACACCCAAAAACACACAGACACAGAGGACATACAAATACTACAAACAGACCTAGGCACGCACACACTGACATGCCTTTCCTGCTAGGGTAAGCTGCAGGTTCCAGGTGTCGGGGAGCTCTGTGCCTTCTCTACAAGGAAGAGCGGACCTGGGAGGCATCTGCAGTACTGACTCTCCTGTTCTCTTCAGAGAAGCCCAGGTGCCAGTTGGCCAGCATGGCCTGGGTTTCTGCCCAGCTGAAGGGCCATCTGGGCAGACATTTTCCCCAAGGAGATTCTAAATCTGTCTCTGGCTAATAGGACTTGGCTGTGGCCAGAGAAGAGGCCTACTGGAGGGGCTGTGGGTTTTCAAAGGCCTAGATTCAACCTGCTGTGCATTGAGACCTCCCTCCAGGCCTGTGGTAGGACAAGCAGGCCTCTGCTTCCCAGCAACACTACCAGTGTTGGTAAAAATGAGTTTTGGCACAACCTTGCTGTTCTTGTAGAAGACCCAGGTTCGGTTCTCAGGACCTGCATCAGGCGGCTTCCATCACCAGCTGCAGGGCATCCAACGCCTCTGTGGGCACCAACACATCTGCATGTACTCACACAAACACGGACACACTCTCTCACATTTAAAAAATTAAATTGGGCAGTGGTGGCACACATCTTTAATCCCAGAACTTAGGAGGCAGAAGCAGGAAGATCTCTGTGTTTGAGGCCAGCCTGGTCTACAGAGTGAGTTTCAGGACAGTCAGGGCTATACAGAGAAGAAACTCTATCTTTTTTTTTTTTTAAGATTTATTTTATTTATTTTGTGTGTATGAGTACACTGTAGCTGTACAGATGGCCGTGAGCCATCATGTGTGTGGCTGCTGGGAACTGAACTCAGGACCTCTGCTGGCCCTGCTCGCTCTGGCCCTGCTGGCTCTGGCCCCTCTCGCTCCCGAGTAATACACTGTAGCTGTCTTCAGATCCAGAAGAGGGCGTCTGATCTTATTACGAGTGGTTGTGAGCCACAATGTGGTTGCTGGGATCTGAACTCAGGACCTTTGGAAGAGCAGTCAGTGCTCTGACCGGCTGAGCCATCTCGCCAGCCCAGAAACCCTGTCTTGAAACACCAACATCCCCACCCAAAAGAAGAAAAAAAGAAAGGAAAAAGAAAAAGAAAGAAAGAAAAGGAAAGAAAAGAAAGAAAGAAAGAAAGAAAGAAAAAAGGAAAGGAAAGAAAGAGAAAGACCCTCAGAAAACTGGTTATCGGTAGATGGAAACATTCTCAGAGAGGTAGAAGGTGGGTAGGAAAGAGGGCCCAGAGAGGCACAGCACCTGCCATTAGGCCCGAGGCCCTGAGCCCAACCCATATAAAGATGGAAGAAGAGAACCACTTCACAAAGTTGTCCTCTGATTCTCAACATGCATTCCACGGCACTGTGGCCACACATTCACAATGATAACAATAACATAAGAACACTTGAAAAAACAAACAAACAAAACTAGCTGGGCATAGTGCTTCATTCACTGAGGTGGCACAGGCAGGGGGATCTTACTGAGTTTGAGGCCAACCTGGTCTGTGTAATGAGTTTCAGGACAGCCAGGGCCACATAGTAAGACCTTACCTCAAAAAACAAACAAACAAAACAAAACAAAAAAGCCACAAAACTAAACTAAAACCCAGATGGTGCCTGTGAGAACTCTGACCTCCAGCGCACCTCATGGTAAAAACGGACATCTTTCTTCTGTGATCAAGAGTAAAGCAGAAAAACCTGATCTTGCCACTTCTGAACATTGCACTGCAGGTCACAGTTCCAACAATGAGTTACCAAAAAGTAAATAGAATTTTGCAGATTGCAAAGGAAGAAAATGTATTTTTCGCACACAGTGCAGAGTTGTCGTCACAGAAAAACCTGAGGAAGCTACAGAGACAGAGCTGTGAACGTTAACGCATGGAGGAAAGAGACCTAGGGAAAACACATGCCACAACTCTGTATGCTAGCAGTGAGTAACTGGAAATTAAAATAAATAAATAAATAAATATCACTGTGAATACCTGTGGTAAGGACACAATGCAGTATTTGCCCAGTGCTTTGAATGCCAAAGTGGGAACTATCTGATATAGTGCTAGTAAATATTGAGTAATCACAACTCCAAATGCTTCAGCTAATTAGCTATGTGAATAAATCAAATAGCTGAGGGACTGGGCTTGGCAGGATTAATTGAGTTTGTAGGGTTACTACTGGAGACCCAGGTCAGGAAGAGCACTTGCCTAGCATGCATGAGGCTCTGGACTTGGTTAAAAAAAAAAAAATCACTTACAGTAGTGATTTTATCAAAAGTGATAGAAAACAACATTATAAGATTAATATACGGGCAGTGGACAGTGGTGGAGCATACCTTTAACCCCAGAGCTGGGGGGGGGCAGAGGCTAGACTCTGAGTATCAGGCCAGCCTGGGCTACTACACAGCAAGTTCTAAGACAGCCAGGGCTACCTGGAGAAACCCTGTCTCAAAAACAAAAACAAACAAAATTCATGTACTAGCAACTAGCAACTATAGAACATTACTGAGGGACATCAAAGAATATCCTGACCAATGGGCTGCTGCCTGGGTGCTTATGTTTATGGACTGGATGCTAAAATAGGTTCTTAAGCCGGGCAGTGACGGCTTAAGTCACAGCCCCTTGAGTCCCAGCCTTTAGGAGGCAGAGGCAGGCGGATTTCTGAGTTCTAGGCCAGCCTGGTCTACAGAGTGAGTTCCAGGACAGCCAGGGCTACACAGAGAAACCCTGTCTCAAAAACCCAAAAAAACCCAAAAAACAAACAAACAAAAAAAGGTCCTCCAATCTACCTATAGATTCAGCTGAGTCTTAGCTCACAACCAGAGACAGAGTTTCTCTGTATATTCCTGGCTGTCCTCTAACTCAGAGATCCCAGTCTCTGCCTCCCCAGTGCTGGGATCAAAGGCTCGCACCACCACTCCTGGCTCTAACTTGTAAATGATGAATCCAATCCGATGCAGTTGTACTTGCTTGCAATCTTAGCACTCAGGAGACTGAGGCAGGAGGGTTGAGAGTGTCCTGCGCTGCACATGAAGACATACACATGTAAAATGTTGGCTAAGTATAGTGGGACACTCCTGTAACCCCAGGCTTTGGAAAGTAGGGACAAGAGGGTCAGGAGTTCAAGATCAACTTCAAGCTACACAGAGAGTTTGAAGTCAGCCTTGGACCATGAGACCTTGTCTCAAAAACAACACAACAAAAAAGAAACCTTTCCTTGAGACGGAGCCATGCTTGACACAGCTAATGTGGCCAAGAACCTGAGACAACATAGGTCCCGGGCCTTGGGGAGATCCTCCTGCCTCGGCTGGAATTACAGACTTGAGCCATCTCTCCACACTACCAATCTAAAGACATACTATGGAGTGACTATAATTGGAACCAGGTGCAGCGGTGGTCTATAGTTCCAGTTACATGGGAGGCTGACGTAGGAGTATTGCTTTAGACAGGAAAACAGAGCCAGCCTGAGCAACATGGGGAGAGCCTATGTTTTAAAGGTTTTTAAAGATTTATTTTATTTTTAATTATGTGTACATGTATGGGGTGTGCGTGTGAGTGCAGGTGTCCACAAGGCCTAAAGCCTCTGAGTTCCTTGAAACTGGAGTTACGGTTGGATGGGTGCTGGGAATTGAACTCAGGTCCTCTGCAAGAGCAAGTAGCGTGTCCTCTTAACGACTGAGTCATCTCTCCAGCTAGTCCCCTCCCAATATATAACATATATTGGTTATTTTATTTTATGTGTGTGAAGGTCTTGCTTGCATGCATGCCTGGTAAAGAGGGCTTTGGATTCCCTGAGACCGGAGTTACAGGCAGGTAACATAATGGCAGGAGCCGTTATGTGGGTGCTGGGAATTGAACCTAGTCCTCCAGAAGGGCAGCCAGTGCTCTCAACTGCTAGGCTATCTTTCCAGCCCTCCGAAATATAACTTCATTCCAGGTTTATTAGTTATGCTCTCATGTTGTGATAAAACACTGTGACTAAGGCAAGGCAGGGTTTATTTAGGCTTACGGTTCCAGAGAGGTAGGAATCAGTCATGCCAGTCAAAGGCGCAGCTGAGAGTTTATGCCTCTAACTACAAACAGGAAACGGAGAGAGTGGACCAGAAATGGCTTAACACTCTCAAATCCTGGCTCTAGCAATGCACTTCCTTCAGCAAGGCCACACCTCCTACACCCCTGAGACAGGATCATCAAGTGTATTTACCCAAGATTATGGGGCACATATATTATCCAAACCACCACACCAGACATAGCAGTCCACTGGCTACAAAAAACCTTGTTTCAAAATGGGGGCTTTGCCGGGCGGTGGTGGTGCACACCTTTAATCCCAGCACTTGGGAGGCAGAAGCAGGTGTATTTCTGAGTTTGAGGCCAGCCTCGTCTACAGAGTGAGTTCCAGGACAGCCAGGGCTACACAGAGAAACCCTGTCTCGAAAAACAAAAACCAAAAAACAAAAAAACAAAAAAAATGGAGGATTTATTGCAGGATATTTGATCACAGGGTTAACCCCAAGATTGCATACTGGAAAAACAAGACAAAACAAAACAAAACCCTTTTTCTAGTTGTGGTCTGGCTGGGCCCTTAGCAGCACACACCTTCAAACCCTCTGGCTGGAATACAGACATGCTCTTAGTACACACATTTAATCCCAAACAATGAAGGCAGAGTTTGTAGAAGGAAGCCCCCACGTTTGAAAGTGATGTCTAATTGAGTGGCAGACAAAGTGACGAATCAGAGAAAGAACTGGCAGAACAGGCTGTGCCCAACTCTCATGAGAAGGGAGAAGAAGGGAAAGCTACTGAAGAGCGCACAGTGAGAAAGAAAGGGAAAGAGGAAACAGCTTCCCCCGGGGAGTTGTACAGAGACAGACAGGTTGCAGAGAGAACGAGCTAGACACAAGGAGCCACAGAATGACCCAGAGAGTGAGAAGTTAGAAGATTAGAACAGATTGCTAGAGTTAGTTTGAGGCAAAGCAGAGCAATTCAGGAGAGACCGAGAGAGAGAGAAGCCAGAATCAGTCAGTCAGTGTGGAGAGGAGTTTAAGCCAGGACAGTTGAATTGACAAACCAGCTAGAGTTCAGAAAGAACTAGAAAGGGTGAATTTATTCCATAGTAAGTCTCAGAGGCTAAAAACATTCTAGGCCTAAATAAGATTGTGTGGAAGCTAGAAGCTTCCAGGACTAGGCCTATGTTAGCTGGCTGAGGCAGTAAACCTCCATGGAGATAAAAACATCAGGCGAATGAAAGTTACATTCACAGGGGTGGAGTCATTGAATAGGAAAAGAATTAAAAACATGTTTCTAGTGAAAGATTTATACCCAAAATCTATAAGAAAAGTCGCCACTTGATAACTTATCTTAGTGTGTCTGTGTGAGTATGGATGCATTCGTGCCAAGGTGGTCCTACGCGAGTCAGAGGCCAACTTGTGGGAGTTCCTTCTCTTCTTCTGCCATGTGGGATAGGGGGATGTAACTCAGGTTGTCAATAGACAGTGTGTGATTTTATGTGCCAGGCTATCATTATCTCACACATTAAGAAAAGAAATAAAAAAAAAAAAAAAAGAAAGAAAGAAAGAGAAATGTAATTCAAAACATCCTTATTAATTAAAGACCTAGAGAATGAGTTCAATGTCAGGCTGGGCAACTTAATGAAACTTGTTTCCAAAGCCAAGCTGGGGATATAGGCCAGTGGTGAGCATCTGTCCAGCATGTGAGCCCTAGCTCACTTTCTGAGTGCTGTCATTATAAATACATAAGTGGGTTGAGATGTTCCACATAGTCTTAGACATTGGTGCCCAGCCTGTGATGCACCAGCAATTAAGACCACTTCCCGATCTTTCAGAGGACCAGTTTGGTTTCCAACACCATTGCCAGGTAGCTCACAGTCTCCAGTAACTTCAACTCCAGGGAATCCAATGTTTTCTCCCAGCCTCACAACTTACACAAACACACAGATGCATACACATAAGCTAACAGAATAAGTTTTTTTTTTCCCCAAAGTGCTAATCTAGTCAGTCTTAGTGATTCATATCTATAGGTCAGGCACTTGGAAGCCTGAATTTGGGGGCAGCCTGAACTTCATAGTCCTGGGCTATGCTTAGCTACAAGGAGAAGCTGGAGGAGTCTTCAACTACATTGGGCTTCTGAGATCAGCCTGAGCTACAGAAGATCTTGTCATAAAGAACAAAAAGTATTACACTACTACAATAAGGAGACCCAGATGACAGCCCAGTGGTGTGGCAACTACCTGTATGCACCAAGCCCCGGATTCCACTCTAGCAGGACAGAAAACATAGAGCCGGGAAAGGAATCCAGACATGGTGGCGAATGCCTGGAATCCAGCGACCAGCAAGTGCTAGTGGGAAGGTCAGTAGTTCAAAGTCATCTCACCCACATGGACAGCTCAAGGCTGGCTTGTGGCATCTGAGATGCTGAGGAGGAGGGAGGGAGGGAGGCAGAGGACTCATGTAGCCTCTGGAAGACAGTACTGCCAATCTGCTGTGTCAGAGCGACCCTGCATTAGCGTCTTTACCTCTTTCCCTGCGTTGCCACGTCTCATGTTTTCTGACCAAATCTGCAGCCTGTCCTGGAACACAAAGTGCCATACTTCCTGTGAAGTCCTTCTCCCTAAGAACCCCTAATGGAGTGGACAACAGGCGTCATCGGGTCCCCAGGCCCACAGACACTGGCTGGCTGCACGTGGGAAGGCCCCTCCCCCTTCATTCTCAACTCCACTTGTTTATGTCTTTTGATATGAAGAACTCAGAGATAAATGGTCAAGAGGCAGAAACATTTTATTCAGGGTTCTTGTTATAGGGCAGATGCCCCAGCCTGCTGTGGGAACATTACTGGGGCTTAGGGACCTGTGATACATCACCTAATAGGAAGCTTGCTAAAGGCTGAGGAATCTGTGCTCCCATAGACTCCATCCATGCTTATGCTAAAATTAAATTCCCATTTAACTTAAGAAGTTTACATCTATTTCTTTATTGTATGTGTGTTATGTGTGTGTTGGGGTGTGGTCTGTGCGTGCTATAGTGCACAAATCGCCACAGTCAGCTTTCTTCTTCCACCTGAGGCTTCCAAAGAGCAAACTCAGTTCCCCCAGCTTAGCAGCAGGCAAGTTTACCTGTTGAACCATCTTTCTGGCCCCCAAGCAGTATTTTTAAATTTTTAATTATTAAGGGTGGGAGAGATGGCTTCGTAGTTAAGAGCACTGAATGTTTTCCCAGAGGATCTGAGTTCTGTTCCCAGCACCCACATTGGGCCTTATAACTGTCTGTAACTCTAGTTGCAGGGGATCTGACATCCTCTTCTGGCCTCTGGGGGCACTAGGTATTCATGTGATACACATACATGCAGACAGAACAACCCATTCATGTAAAATAATTAATTTAAACTAAATTTTTTTATTATTAGCTGGGTGTGGTGGTGCATGCCTTTAATCTCAGCACTCAGGAGGCAGAGGCTAGCCTGGTCTACATAACAAGTTCCAGGAAGCCAGGGCTATGTAGAGAGAGTGACTCTATTTCAAAAAAATTATTATTATACACACCTGTGTGTACATGTGTGCACATGCCTGTGCCGGTCGGTGTGTGAGCTCAGAGATGTGTCTTCTATTACTCCCTGCCTTCCTCCTTTGAGTCAGGGTCTCTCAGTGACCTGAAGGTCACTGCTTTTCAGCTGGATTGGCACCTAGCAAGCCCCAGTGATCCTGTCTCTGCAACCTTCAGCACCAAGGTTCTGTTGCATATGGCTGGGGACAGCTTTTTGATGTGTGTGCAGGGATCCAAACTTAGGTCCCTATACTTACATAGAAAGCACTGTTAATCACTGAGCTTTTCCCCAGCCCCTAAACTGGATCTCAGATGGCAGAGTACCCAAGGGATCACCAACAGGTCCAGGAGCCTGATGAAGTGTGAGCAAGCTGAGGAGACTTCCGGGAAGCAAACAGAGAGCCCACCAGGGGCCAGCTACATTGCACCCAGCCCTGTGTTACTCTCCCATGCTCTTAAAGCTGCCTCTTTCTGCTGCCCACTCCCCAGTCTGTCCGAAAGAAAACAAGGTCAAAGGGTAAGGCCCTTATGAAAGGAAAGACCTCTATCCCCCAGGGAAGACTCACCTTAGGTGCGGGAAGCCCAGCTGAGCCACAGAACCTAGACAGAGGCAACTGCAGGCCAGTGCCTGCTCCTACTCTGCCCCTGGCCACTGTAGACTTAGCACCTCCAGCCCAGTGCCACACTGGTGCAGAGTTCCTGGCACCCCTTGTCCCTAAGTCTCATTACCAGGTCACAGAGGGGCAGACCTTTGCTATGGAGCTCAGTCCTCCAGCCTGGACCCAGGGAGGTGGAACAGGAACTGAATGAAGGAGGGGCTGTATCTATCCCTCAGCCTTGCATAAGTGGCCCCCACAGGGTGTCAGAAACAAACAGGTCTTTGCCTTCTAACCTTTGCCTTCTGGCCATTGCCTGGATCAAAACAGAAAGGGCAGCTCCCTGTCATGATTTCTGGTGGACTCTTCTGAAAATAGGGGTGCAGAAGACAGAGCCCCGGGGAGCATCCCTTGTCCTGAATCCTGTGGACCTTACAGACATGTACAGAGCAGGGTCTGCCCACCAGGCACTGGAGGGTGGGGGCAGCTCACTAGTGAGGGGATCCATAGGCTAGGGCACAGGATCCAACATCCCCTAAACTAAAAACGAAGTCCTGGAGGACAGTGTCTGAACAAGGAACTGACCCAAAGCCCATGAGGAGTTCTGAGGAAGGGGCGGTGGGTGCAGAGAGGAGACCACATGTGTTCCAGATGAAAGAGACACTGGCCATGGCCTGGGTTCTCCTGAGGGGCCTCAGTTTCTTTACTAGATGATCAGCAGGTTCGAGGTGGAGGAGGGGACACAGGCATAGGAGACATGGGCCTCAGAGGGCTGGTCTGGGGCCTGGAAATGTGGACAGCTGGAGAAATGTGAGTACCCATTCTGAAAGCCACAGTCACAGCTGGGCGGTGGTGGCGCATGCCTTTAATCCTAGCACTTGGGAAGCAGAAGCAGGCAGATTTCTGAGTTCGAGGCCAGCCTGGTCTACAGAGTGAGTTCCAGGACAGCCAGGGCTACACAGAGAAACCCTGTCTCAAAAAACCCAAAAAAAAAAAATAAAAAAAAAAAAGCCACAGTTACAGGAAGAACTTTCTAGAAAGCAACATGACCCTCGGCATTACAGGATGTGAAGAAGCCAGAGAAGTGGAAGCCCAAAAACACCCAAGGGAGTTTCTGACCTCAGGTCACTGGGCAGGAGGGGAGATGAGGCAACAAAAGGTGGCTCATGGCTCACAGGAGTGGGGCAGTGGAGAGAATGTCCTCTCTAGGGCTTAGTCTAGGGGCAAAAGGTAGGCATGTGGCTAGAACACTTAACTCCCCAGAAAAGGAGGTGTCTAGGAAAAGGCTGTGCCAAGTTAGTGGGTTGTCAAGTGAGTGGTGTTGCTTGAGGGCTTATCGGACAGGAGTCCCTGAGGCCCACAAGGCATGTAACCTGCAAAGGGTTTAAGAGGCACTCTTAGCGGATCACCTTGTCTGAGTTTGCCCACCTCGACTCCCACCCACGGTGCATGCATGGCAGCTGCAATCCTCCACCCAGGAGCCAGATGTGGTTAAGAAAGGGACTTAATCCTTCTAGAAAATCAAGATCGCAAACCTGAACGCAATGATGCGACCCCAGGACAGTGGACATTGCAAGAGAAAGGGGCGCTCCAAGTCACGTGTTGTTCCCTTGGTAAACTTAGAACCACCAGGACCCGCACCTGCCAGGTCAGGATTCACCCGTGGAGGCTCTCTGAAGTCCAGGGTGCGCAAGATTGGATGCTCAGGGTTACGGTACACCTGGTGAGGGTTCTCGGAAGGGACCTGTGGGGTCGGAATCGGGTCAGGGCCTGCTCCTGTGTGCCAGAGGGGAGGGGAAGTGAGTGCGCGGGATGCTGATCTGCTAGGCAAGCTCGGCACACGAGAGATACTCGGGGATACGCCGGGAGGGTCTGAGAGCTGGCTGCAGGTCGGCTGCACCAAGGCTCGGACCCTCATCTCTCCCCCTCCCCCGCGAGCCGCTCCCGCCCCCACCCTTCCCCCTTCCCCCTCGCCGCCGCCGCCCAGCGTTGCCGCTGGAAAGTTTGCGAGCCGCTGGCGCGGAGCTGGCGCCGACCCCGATCGCAGCGCGGCGGAGACGAGCAGTCGCCCGCGTCCAGATCCGAGCACGCGCGAGGACCGCGAGGAGCCCAGCCCTAGCCCCGGCGACTGAGCACAGTGAGCACTAGGGTCAGGCCCCGAGGGGACGGTCCCAGGCGGTCTGTGGGGTGCTGGAACCCGAAAGTGACCTGGGCGCGCAGAAGAGGGGAGCGGGGAGCTGGCCCTCGGGCCTGGACCTAAGCCAGCTGTCCCTGGGGTCTTGGGTGTCGCGGTTCTCGTCCCCCTCCTCCTCCTCCCCGCCTCCCCGTCTAACACCTTAGTTTTCAAACCGGGAAATGTGTCCTACTGTCACGGTTAGGGTCACCTGATCCCCTAATGGTCTCTGGCAGGTTAGGGGTCTCAAGTTCTCCTTTCTGGTCTCTGGGAGCGCAATATAGGAAGGTGGGAGAGGGTGGGTGCAGGAGAGGATCCTGCTGCCCCACTGAACACCCAACGCACCCCAGCTTCCAGCCCCTCTCAACCCAAAGGCTTGCTCATCCCCTTCGGATGGATTCGCTTCCCCTTCCTGTGTGTCCCTGATCTCCAGGACTTCCTAGCAGTCTTGCCGGCAAGATGTGCAGGCACCGTGCACGGAAGGCTCATCTTCCCTGGCTCACAATTTTTTACTTTGACCCCTGAGAGCGCAAGTCACCCTTGTTCGGCGGCTCCCAGAGACCCCCTTCCCACTTCAGACCCGCGAAGTTTTCTATCGCAAACCGACCGATCCCTCACCTTAGCATCCTTCGAGGATTGACCAAGGATATTTTGCTGTTCTTCTGTCTTGGAGACATAGAAGGGAGAACCTTAGCTCACCGGAGCCGGTGGTATCCCCGCCCCTTTTCGGAGGAGGACTCAGGAATTAGGCTTTGTCACAGCCTGTGGCCCCTGATCCTGTCCCTGCCACAGGACTATGACCTGGTCTAGTTTCTCTGTTTTGACCAAAACACCCTTCCAGTTGATAACTCTGGGGATTCCTAAGATCTAAAAAACGTTGCTACCGCTCCAACTTTGGCTCCTAAGGAACCAAGAGGAGCCCCCCCCTCCCCCGCGATGCCTCCCTGAGGCCACTGGACCAACCATCTCACACCCTTGGCCACCTGCAGAGAAAAATCGGTGGCCACACTGCAAACACCCAAGTGTCCTTTGTCCTGTTGGATCTTGCTGGGAGCGGGGGTGGCATGGGACAATGCCAGTCCAGGTGGCTGGTGTGCCAGATATGTGCTGTAAAGAAGGGGTCGTGATCTAAAGGCAAGACAGGTGATTCAGACTCGCATCTTCCTTATTTCATCTACAGTTGGGTCTCACTGAGAGAGAGATTTCAGCAGCCAGTTCAGGAAGGGAAGAGGATAGGGTCCCTGGTCTACTGTCCATTATGCCCATCTGTTCCCTGCCAAAGAGGGTAATAAGGTGGAAAAAGGGCCAGAACTGCAGCTCTGGCCACAGGCGCTCTGGCGCGGCTCTAGCAGCATCCACACCTGGCTGCCTGTCACCCTGAGTATTTATCAGAGCTGATAGGCTCTGTCTGGGTGTCAGTATTTGCCCCACTGTGGGGACAGGAGGCACACTGCACAGGGGACAGAGATTGCAGTCCTACTCCACTGATGACATGGCCCACTCTCCTTCAGTGAAAGGGAAAGGGTGTGTGTTAGTCTTCATACATCTGCCCTCTTCACTGGATTTGATTTGAGTCCAGAAGCTTCCTGCAGAGACCCCAGTGTCTCAGCTTCACGGGGCTGAAAGTCAACCTCAGTTCCAGAACACTCACTGGCTAGAAATCCCCCCATTGTTATTTCATCCACAGGAATAGAGAATTCACCCACTTCTGCCACTTCTGTGTGAGAGACCCGGTTAGAGGTTACTGAACCCTTAGGAATGCAGCCCTGTACTGAACCCACTGTGGTCTGAGGGTTAAACTGTGTGTGGAAGGAAATCCGCAAGGGTTCTGTCTCATCTTTGTTACTCTTTGTTATTTACTTATTTTTGGATTTTTGTTTGTTTGTTTGTTTGTTTTTTGGTTTTGGTTTTTTCGAGACAGGGTTTCTCTGTGTAGCCCTGGCAGTCCTGGAACTCACTCTGTAGACCAGGCTGGTCTCAAACTCAGAAATCTGCCTGTCTCTGCCTCCCAAGTACTGGGATTAAAGGCACGCACCACCACTGCCCGGCTTTTTGTTTGTTTTTGTTTTGTTTTGTTTTGTTTTGATGCAGGGTTTCTCTGTCTAGCCCTGGGTACCATGGACCTCACTATGTAGACCAGGCTAGCCTCAAACTCAGAGATCCTCCTGCCTCTGTCTCCTGAGTCTGGGATTAAAGATGTGTGCGACCACCTACCGGGTTATTGAACATTTACGTTTTCACGCTGGGCTGCTGAGGCAGAGCTTGGACCACATTCCTCCCTGCCATTGCCCTTCCCGGTATCTCCACTCTTCATCTACCCACACTGGTCACCCCTTATCACCTTCAAACTGCCCAGAAGCCTTCCCACCTGCCTCCACCCTTCCTCCTTCAGGCCTCTGTGAGACCCCAGCAGCTCTGGGGTGGAGGCCAGGCATAGTGTGTGAAGACCCAGCTTCTGGCTTCTGGGCTCTCCATACCCAGCCCCCTAGTAATCTGGGACGGTTTGATGCAAATCAGGAGAGTCATGCCACTTAGTGACCCCAGAGATAGGGATCCTGGAACTGCCTTCACCTCCTCAACCTGTCTGCTGCCTTGTCCACAGCAGGGACCCTCTACTCTGAGGGTTTGCCCTGAGGTTCAGGCATCAGAGACCTGAAATCCTGGGTCTTGCCTCTGGTCAGACCATGTTGACAAGGGCTAGGCTTAGGAGGAGTCCCTTAGTAGGTTGTGAGCCAGGTGTGACTGAAGGGGACATAAGTGCAGGAAGGCAGAAGGGAGCTCTACCAAACTGCTGTTCTAGAACTCACCTGGGTTATCACAGCAGGCTGAAATCCCGGGGTCCACTTTTCTGCCAGTTGGGTTCTTCTCTCTTATCCCACTGTCTCTCCTCCCACTCCAGGGGGGTCTTTGTACATAGTCCTAGCTAGCACTGCACTTTGGGTTCCAGCTCCTGAGTGCTAGGACTACAAGCTTGTGCCACCATACTTGGCTCTACCGTGTATATTCTGTTTGTGGGTATTCAGGACAGAGGCCCAACTCAGCCCTAGGAGCTCATAGTTTGACTTCTTAGAGGCCCCAAGAAGCTCTTTGTTTTTCTGCCATGAGAATCCATCAAAGCTGTCTTAGTTAGGGTTTACTGCTGTGAACAGACACTGTGGCCAAGGCAACTCTTATAAGGATGATATTTAATTGGGGCTGGCTTATAGGTTCAGAGGTTCAGTCCATTATCATCAAGGCAGGAGCATGGCAGCGTACAGGCAGGTGAGGGGCTGGAGTAGCTGAGAGTTCCATCTCTTGTTTGGAAGGCAGAAGACTGACTTCCAGGCAGCTAAGACAAGGGTCTTAAAGCCCACGTCCACAATGACACACCTATTCCAACAAGCCCATACCTCCTAATGGTGCCACTTCCTGGGCCAAGAATATATAAACCATCACAAGAGCCAATAAGGGTTCTGGTGCAGCGAGGGGCTGAAGCCTAGTATCTGCCACTGGCAGTCCCACATCTTGCAGAAAACATCAGGCAGAGGTGTCCCTCATCTGGGCCCTGGCTAGGAACTTCCCTGGAATGAGGGCCAAATGGCGATGGGCCTGGGCACCATACCCTCACTCTTTAATCCCAGGTCAGATTGCCTGGCTAGTCAGCTTTCCCACGGGCTAAGAATAGGTGGAGATGTCCTGTGGGGGCCAGGACAGCGTGACTGAGGGAAGAGGTAGTGGCCGGGTTGTTGGTGCCGCTCTGAGAGATTTGGGTGGCCAGATAGGGAGGTGATTGCTTTCAGCCAAGCAACCCCATGTAGCAGGAAAGCAGTTGCCCATAGTCACTTGTCACTGTGAGCTGCTCACATGTCTCCTCCCCAAAGCTCAGCTATCGGGAGGCCTTGGGCTCAGAGGCTTGGTTTTGGGGAACAAGATGCTCTGTAGATTTTCTCCAGACTCCACTATTCTGGTTCTCTACAGCCGGAGGAGAGGTGCACACGCTCCAAGGACCCAGGCGTGCAACCTCTGCCAGATGTGGGGCGTGGCTACCCAGAGGCATGCCCCTCACCCAGCTCCACTGTCCCCACCTGCTGCTGCTGCTCTTGATGCTGTTCTGTCTGGTGAGTGGTGAGTGCTGTGCACCCCACACCCTGCGTAGTGGGTTGCCTGCTCTTTACCACAAGTGCTGACAGCTCTCTGGTTGCTTGCCTACCTGTTTCCCAGCCAGAGGCACCCTCTGCCCAGGTAATGGACTTTTTGTTTGAGAAGTGGAAGCTCTATAGTGACCAATGCCACCACAACCTAAGCCTGCTGCCCGCACCTACTGGTGAGTCCCACGCACGCACAGGCTCCTGTGTCCTGTCACCCTGCCTGGATGCGCAGGCAGAGACCTTATAGGAGTGTACTAGTAAGGATGACTTTATAATGCCCAGCCACTTGCCCCAGTTACAGGCCAGGTGACTGACCTCCAGAGGCAGTGGCTTCCCTAAGGCTACATGGTCAGGAAACAGTAGAAATGCAGAACTGCCTCATAGTTGGCATGCTCTGCTGTCCTCCCTGCTGTGGGATGCCCTCATCCCCAGCCAGCTGATGGCTCCTCTGCTGTCATCGCTCACACTGGACAGACAGTGAGTACGGACAGCATGGGTGCCAAGAGAGATTGGGTCCTTATTATCGCTCAGCTGAGGGAGATGACAAGTGCCTGGGAAAGAGGGAGGGAGAAGGATGTGGGAGCTATGGCTAGGCCTGGAAAGGATGTCAACCAAACTGGAGATCAACATCTGAAAAAGAATGTATTGCTAGGCAGGAGCCGCCAGTGAGATGTCTCGGCAGACAAAGGCTCTTGCTCTGGGACTCACATATGATTCTTGCAAGTTGTCCTATGATCCTATATGCTGGTGTACACACATGTATGCTTCTGAATGCAGGCACATGTGCACACACACACACACACACACACACTAAACAAACAAACAAGCAAATAAATAAATGTAAAAAATTTTACAATTTTTTTTTTAAAAGACACAGAGAGGAAAGACCCAAAATGGGTTTGGTGCACATTTGAGATGGAATGTCTTGAAGGAAAGGTGCCTTAAGCAAATACAGATGTTGCTGGGCTGGAGAGGAAGGTAGTTATGGAGTCTAGAAGGCAAGATAACTGGCCCGGGGATGCCCCTTGTTGCCCACATCAGGGAGGCTGCTCCTCTAGATGCAGGCTCAGTGAAGTGATGGTGATGCTCAGGGGACTTCTGGTCCCTCCTCCATCCTCCCTCACCTTTTCAGAGTTGGTCTGTAACAGAACCTTCGACAAGTACTCCTGTTGGCCTGACACCCTTCCCAATACCACCGCCAACATTTCCTGCCCCTGGTACCTACCTTGGTACCACAAAGGTAACAGTAGAAGGCCTCGGAGGCTGAGGGGGTGGAGCCTAGGAGTGAGGCTGACCAGAGCTTGTATCCATGTCCCAGTGCAGCACCGCCTAGTATTCAAGAGGTGCGGGCCTGATGGGCAGTGGGTTCGAGGGCCACGGGGTCAGCCATGGCGCAATGCCTCCCAATGTCAGATGGATGATGAAGAGATCGAGGTCCAGGTCAGCTCTGGAGGGTATGGGGTGGTGTGACAGTGGGGCTGCATGGGGTTGGGGATACGGCACTGCCCAGCCCCACTTGGCCTCTGGTTTGCAGAAGGGGGTGGCCAAGATGTATAGCAGCTACCAGGTGATGTACACTGTGGGCTACAGTCTGTCCCTGGGGGCCTTGCTCCTTGCGCTGGTCATCCTGCTGGGCCTCAGGTACATTGGTGTTGCTCCCAGCTAATACTCAATGTGGGTGGGGGGGGGGGGCACAGAGGGACAGGGCAGGAGTGGTGCTAATAGGTTGTCATATAGGAAGCTGCACTGCACCAGAAACTACATCCATGGGAACCTGTTTGCGTCCTTTGTGCTCAAGGCTGGCTCTGTGCTGGTCATTGATTGGCTGCTCAAGACACGATACAGCCAGAAGATTGGAGATGACCTCAGTGTGAGCATCTGGCTCAGTGATGGGGTGAGCCCAGATCTGACTGCTCCCCAGCCTGTGTAGGGTGACAGGGTGTGGTGGACTCCACTCACGCCTCACCTTGCTCAGGCGATGGCTGGCTGCCGAGTGGCCACAGTGATCATGCAGTACGGCATCGTAGCCAACTATTTCTGGTTGCTGGTAGAGGGTGTGTACCTGTACAGCCTGCTGAGCCTCGCCACCTTCTCTGAGAGGAGCTTCTTTTCCCTCTACTTGGGCATTGGCTGGGGTGAGTAGGCTTGTGGGGGAGTGGGGAAAGAAGCTAACCAGGGCCTGGGACCACAGCTGCTGCTTCCCACAGGTGCGCCCCTGCTGTTTGTCACCCCCTGGGTGGTGGTCAAGTGTCTGTTTGAGAATGTCCAGTGAGTATGGGCTGGAGCAGTTGGTGCTGGTCTTTGTAAAGTGATCCTGGCGGGGGGAGGGGTGGGCAGGGGATGAACCTAGTGTCTGGACCTAGGGTTCAGTGAAGACCCTGCTCTTTCCTTCCGGGAGGCACTCAATAAATCCCAGCAGATAGGGAGAGGCAGGGGTTGGAGAGCTGCATTCCCAGGAAGTGAGCAACTGGTCTCTGCAGGTGCTGGACCAGCAATGACAACATGGGATTCTGGTGGATCCTGCGTATCCCTGTCTTCCTGGCCATCCTGGTGAGGAAACAAGACCCCTGCTGCCATCGGCAGGGAAAGACCCACTGTCTTGGCTCTCCCAGGTCCTTCCCTCCTCAGCCTTCCGAGACTAAGGGAAGGATACATTCTACCTAGAGGATGGAGGGTGGGTAATTCCAGCACTCACTCAAGAGGATGTGCAGGCTGGGCTGTAGGTCAGGTTGCCCATCCTTGGTTGAATGGCTGCCAGCCCCAGGGCCATGTGTCCAGGACTCAACTGGCAGCAGCCTCACCTGTATCAGGGACATATGAAGGCCATGCAGGACACAGGAAGTTCTCAGACTGCCCCCGATGTTTGACGTTTGCCTTTCTCACACAGATCAACTTTTTCATCTTTGTCCGCATCATTCACCTTCTTGTGGCCAAGCTACGTGCCCATCAGATGCACTATGCTGACTATAAGTTCCGGTGGGCAAGGGGAGGGGCCTGGGTCCAGACTGGAGAGGGATGGGGTTGGGGATCAATGCCTTTGTGGGGGAAAGCCCAGAGAAGGGTCCTCAAGCTCTGCCCCTGCAGGCTAGCCAGGTCAACGCTGACCCTCATCCCTCTGCTGGGGGTCCACGAGGTGGTCTTTGCCTTTGTGACTGATGAGCATGCCCAGGGCACATTGCGCTCCACCAAGCTCTTTTTTGACCTGTTCCTCAGTTCCTTCCAGGTGAGTCTCTATCATACCCCATCCCTGGGACCTAGAGTGCTGTCCTTGATCACTCTTTTTCTCCAGGGTCTGCTGGTGGCTGTTCTCTACTGTTTCCTCAACAAGGAGGTAGGTGAAGCTGGGACCACAATCAGAGCTGGCCCTGAGGGTAGTCTTGCCCTGGTTTGACCATACCTGCATCCCCATTATTATGGTTGCATGTGTTGGATGTCAGGTCCCCCTAGGTCCTCAGGGAGTTCAGTGTATGAGGTGGTCCCTGCCTTTCCTGGTGACAAACGGCCCTGCTGTACCCTCTGGGAAACTTGAGTCTTGCTTTGGGTCTGCTTAGATTGAGGCTAGGCACCTCAGAGAGGCCCAGGCAAGATCCTAATGAGGTAGGCTGGCAGAGTAGCCCTACCTCTCGGTCCACTAGGTGCAGGCAGAACTACTGCGGCGTTGGAGGCAATGGCAAGCAGGCAAAGCTCTTCAGGAGGAAAGGATGGTCAGCAGCCATGGCAGACACATGGCCCCAGCAGGGCCTTGTCATGGTGATCCCTGTGAGAAACTTCAGCTTATGAGTGCAGGCAGCAGCAGTGGGACTGGCTGTGAGCCCTCTGTGGAGACCTCACTGGCCAGCAGTCTCCCGAGGTTGGCTGACAACCCCACCTTAATCTTCACTGGAGTCTAGCCAGGCTGGATTCAGAAAGGGCCTCAGAGGACAACCCAGAACCAGATGCCTGGCCAAGGCTGAAGAGACAAAGCAGCAAGATAGCAGCTTGTACTGCCCACACTCCCCTAACCTGTCCTAGCCTGGTACAGGCCACATTGATGGAGAAGCCATGCTATGAACTCTGAGCATTCCCATGTGTGTTGACATGTTCCCTGTATACAGATATGTCCTTCAGTAAAGAGCTCATGTGGGAGCTGCTGCGCATGTCGTAGACAGCAGGGCTTGAAGCCCCCAGGGAAGATGTTTGGGAGGCTGGGGAAGCTCAGGTAGGAGCAGCTTCGGACGAACAGCACACTCAGCAGGTAGAGTGCGCTAATGCAATCCGGGAAAGAACTGTCTCTAAAGGGGTGGAGCCCACTTCCTCCAGGGTCACTCTGAACCTAAGTTGTTCCTTGAGGAAGTGTGCTTAATACAGGCTCTTGACTCAGCCATGTAAGCCAGAGCCTTACTGAGCAGAGACAAGTCCAGAATGGGACACATGAAGGCTGTGGTCAACCTCTAGGGTGGTCCCTTTGGCTGTTGCTATCATGCCTACCTAGTAGAGTGTGGAGAGAGGGTTGGGGGTGGGGAGAGTTAACCAGGTATCTCTGTTCAAATTGCTGGTAGAAAATGGTACAGGACCCTGGGGGAGGGCTGCACACAGCCAACATCAGGCCACGTGGGCTGTAGCTGCTCAGGCAGAGCCAGGCTAATTGAAGCAAATGAAGGGACAGGAGGCCACTCAGGAAAGGTAAACAGAATGACTCACCTGCCAGGCCAAGCACTGGGGCCTGAAGGGGGCCTTACCCTGCCACCCGCCCAATGCCTGGGTGTAGCAGGGAGGGAAGACAGAAGAAGCATGGCAGGCGTAACCCAGATGGGTGTCTGAATTACTAGGACTGGTGGGAAACAAGGGGCTGGAAGTCTGCAACACTGGGGGCATCTGCTGGAGATCATCAGTTCTTGACTTTGCAGTGTTAGGCAGACCATCCAAGACCTCCACACGCCAGGCCCCAGATCTTGATTCTACTCTGAGCCTTGGACACCTAGGTGCCTGCCTGCTGTGGGCACAAAGCCACTCCAAGCCAATCCCGAGTACATACACTCTCCTTCACGCCAGCTGAGCTCAGGGTTGGCGACTGCCTTGGGGGTTGCAGCTCACTTTGGGCCTCCTGACAGCCCTCCCCATCCTGGGTCTCTCTGCCCTTGTCCTCCTTCACCCTGTCCCCATCTCTGTCCCCAAGGAAACTGGTGCAGGCTGGTTCAGGCAGGGCAAGAGGTGGGAGCCAGGTAGGTTCACATAGACAATGAATATGAATTATGACCAGACAGCTCCACAGTGGTGGAGGGGAGTCTCCAGCTCAGCCCACGGCCCATGTAGCATCATGTTTATTTCAGGAGACCCTATCCCTCTCCATAGTTCTGTCCCCTCCTTCAGTCCTGCCTACCAGTCTCCTTCCTCCAGAGGAATGTTGGGTGCTATCCAGCTAAGTGTGTGAGTGTGCATAGGTATCTTGGAGGGAGGGACACAGGAGTGTGGATATGAAGGAGGTGTGATCTGTGTATGTGACAGGTGAGGCAGGTATATAAATGTTCAATGTTCCAGATGTGAGTGATGGAGTTGTATTGGGAGATGACTTGTAGGTGTTCCCCTAGAATCTGGTGTGGAGACCGAGGAAACAAAATAACAAAAGACACTGACCACCAAGGATCAAACTTGGGAAAGTAGAGGAGGGGACCTCGGGCCAGAAGGCTCAGAGTCTCTCCTGGAGAGCATTAAAATTGACCAGGTAGGTGGAGTTCAGGCTCTAGGATTAGTATACAGGAAACAGAGGCAAACACAACCAGATGTGGTCATTCTAGTACTTGGGAGGTGAAGGCAGGAGGAAGAATTCAAGGCCTGGAACTATATAATACAGCAAGTCAAAGACCAGCCTGGGCTAAAGGTCCCTGCTATAGTCATGGTGCACACCTTTAATCCCAGCACTTAGGAGGCAGAGGCAGGGGTCTCTGTGACTTTAAGGCCAGCTTGTTCTGCATGGTGATTTTGAAGACAGCCAGGGCTATGTAGAGAGACCCTGTCTCAAGCACCAGCAACAAACCCTGAAAGGCAGAGGATACGGAGCAGTGGCAGGATGCTTATCTACCATGTGTGAAGCTGTGTTTAATCCCTAGGACCACACGGAAGGCAGGGTGCACGCTGGGCATGCTGATGTGCAAGTGTAACCCCAGTGCTGGGAAAACAGGAGGAACCCTGGGGCTTCCTAGCCAATCTATCCTAACTGATAAGTGCTTCAGGCCAGTGAAAGACCTGTCTCAAAGGGAGTGGGTGGCTACTCATACACACAGACACATGCAGGGAGAAAGGAAAGGCAAAGAGGAATTAGTAATTCCAAGGGGCAGGAGGGTATAAAAATCCAATTTACCATATGGTGACTACATGAACACAAACATCACAATGTAATTGTCCTATTCTGATGTAACCAAAATTACAGGAAGAGAAAACTAAGGGTTGGGACATCACTCAGTTGGTGACGCACCTGCCTAGCGGGACCCTCAGCACTTCAGACTGGATGTGATGGCACAAGCCTACAGCAGCTAAACTTAAAAAGTTGGAGGGAAGGAGGGTCAGAAATTCAAGGTCACCCTCAGCTACACAGGGTGAGGCCACCTTGAGATCCCATCTCAAGGAAACAAAAGCAAAGCCACTGCTAGGGCTGAAGGCGGCTTTGTGGTTAAGAGCACTTGCTACCCTTGGAAGGTCTGGAATTTAGCTCCTGCCATCCACACTGGTCACAACTGACTGTAACTCCAGTTTTAGGAGGCTAACATCCTCTGTTGGCTCTATAGATTCTCTCTCTCTCTCTCTCTCTCTCTCTCTCTCACACACACACACACATACACACACACACACACACACACACACACACACATTAAAAATGCATGCCTGGGCCGGGCAGTGGTGGCGCATGCCTTTAATCCCAGCACTTGGGAGGCAGAGGCAGGCGGATTTCTGAGTTCAAGGCCAGCCTGGTCTACAGAGTGAGTTCCAGGACAGCCAGGGCTACACAGAGGAACCCTGTCTCAAAAAAACAAACAAACAAAACAAAACAAAAAATGCATGCCTGGGAAACAACACAGGAATCAAGTACTAGTCACCTTAAGATGTTGGGGCGTGACAATTTTGCTGAAGGTCATGTGTGACACCAGCTCGCCCACTGTAAGCTCCTCACTCCTGCAGAGGTCAGGAAGCCCCTTCAAGTGCTCTAGGACAGCTGGTATGAAATCAGCACCACTAGGAGGCAGCATGTCCTCAGGTGAGGCCTTTCTTGGTCCCTCAGTGGATACGCTGGTATTCTGGGCAGTGTGGCCACCCACCACGTCCTGGTATCCCCTAAGCTGTCCACACCCCTTCCAGTCCTGACAATGGGAAGTCGATTGGGTAACCCACAGCCTAGGACACCGAGTGTCTTCAAACAGGCCCCAGGGAACTAACAATGCCAAGACATGGGGGGTGGCTTGGCACCTAGAACAGCTATTTCTCACTGCCCTGTCTCGCCTGCACCTCCCTGGGGAGACTCGCCTTGCCCAGCCCACACCCGGGAGATGCCTCTGGGGGCCATTTGAGCCCCGAATACCCTTCTGGGAAAGCATGTTCCTGAAATAAATTCCATTTTGGCATCTTCTCAGGAACAGGAGCATTCCAGGGCTGTTTCCATGATTGAAGGTCAAATGCGAGCGACCAGGTCTCTCTTGGGCCCAGCAGCCCTGGGCTGGGCAGCCAAGGAGCCAACAATGCTTCTCAGAGTCCATATCATAGCTGACGAGTGCTAGCTTCATCCAGAGCTCCATGTGAGGAACGCAGCCTGGATAACAAGAGGATTTAGCTTTACTACCTACCAATGACCCTGGCAGGCCAGGGGCTTACAGACCTGCAAGGCAGCTCTATGGGCTTCGGGTAGGGCCTGACAGACTGCCAAGAAGTCACTTCCAGTGCCACCGCCTTTATTCATAGACCCTCAGTCTCCAAAGCTACAGACACTTGGATTCAAGAGGGCGCAAGAAAAGGGGGCCTTGGTAATCCTCCCAGTACACCCCAGAAAGCCAGGGCAGGCCCGGCAGCACCACTCCTTCAGGGTCAGCCTTAATGCCCTGTCCAAGGGCACTGCTGTGACCTCAGGGCTACAGGTACCAGGATACAAGGCTTGGTTGCCCTCAGAGAGCCAGCACTGTCCTAGGCTCAGAGCTGATTCGACTCTGAAAATGGGGCAAGGAAGGGTCAAGATGGACAGTGGGATGGAGGGGGAGCTCCCCAAACGTCCAGGGCAGAAGAACAGCGAGTCTCCATGGAGGGAGCCACGCTGGATGCAGGTGGGACTGCACATGTCCTACTTTCTGGTCATTTCAAGGTTCCATCAGCCGAAGAAACAGGTCGCCTTTTTTCCTTCCTGCCCTTAAGTAGCCAGGAAGAAGAGGGGCAAGGCATGGCAGGTAACAGCAGAGAGGGCTGGACAGGTAGGGCCAGGTGCTACCCAAGATGCAGCTGGCCAAGGGAAAGGTCAGGGTGGATACGGCCAGACCCCAGTTCCCCCAGTGACAGGGGCAACTTGAGACCCTGGAGAGGAAAGGAAGGGCCTTGATCATCAATCCTGCTGGCTCTGGGGATTACAGCCTGCTAGAGCACACTCTCCTCCCCCCTCCCAGAAGCAGCGCCACAGGAACAGAGGAAACCAACATCAAGTGCACCCTGATCTTCTGGAGGCCAGGGGAGGGGCGCCAGGCACTCTAGGACTTCTTGGCATCCTGCGTGTTCCGGCGCTTCAGGTCACTCAGGTCGATGGGCTTGAAGGCTGTTAATGGACAGTCTAGTTGGTGCTTGGAAAAGGACCCCCATTCATTCCCCACTACTAGAGGCTAGCAAACCCAGGTGCCGTGGGAAGGACACGGTGCAGGCAGGAAGCAGAAGCGTTCCCAGCTCCCCCACATCTGCCCTACTCACTCTTCAGGCTGGGGTTGGGAACCTTCTCCACATACTCCTCCACTAGGCACCGCTCACCACTGGACAGCTGGCTGCGCAGGTCTCGCTCAACGCCCTGCCAGGCTACAGCAGACAACAGGTTCAGCACTCAGCAGTACTCAAGCCAACAGAGCACTCTGCTCTGACGCCAGGTCACGCACACTCTCCCATCCTTCAGTGGCATGCAGGCCCTGCTCCTACCAGTCTCTCTCTATTACATGAGGCTTGTTTTGGTTTGCTTTGGTTTTTTTGTTTTTTGAGACAGGGTTTCTCTATGTAACAGCCTTGTCTGTTTGAGACCTTGAACTCTCAGAGATCTGCCCGCCTCTGCTTTCTGAGTGCTAGGATTAAAGATGTGTGTCACCACACCTGGCTACCTGAGGGTATCTTGGAGTGACCCAAACTGCCCTCCCTCCTGCAGCAGCTCCTCCTGCTCCGAGGCCAGTCCCTTCTGTGCAATGGCCTCCCCAAACCACAGAGGGTCCAACCCATTCCCAACCTCTCTTATCTACCCTACCTCTCAGCACATTTGTTCCAACTCTAACCATATAACCTCTGTCCTCTTTAGTGAAATTGTGTTCACAGCTACCTCCTCTCCTCAGGAGGCCTCCAGGCCTAAGGACCATCTCCAAGATCCTGCCTCTTCTTGTGTTGTCACCCCAATGCCCCTCTGTCACCAGTCTTGCTGGTTCTAGAGTTTAAGGCCACTGAAGTATGGTCCCCTCCTCACTGAGAGTCTAAAGAGTGGGAGGGTGGTGGGGCATTCACCCATGGCAGGCAGTAGAGCACAGACACAGAGGGCACCCACCTTCGTAAATGAAGCGCACATTCTCTTCATGTGCTGGTGTGAAGATCTCACTGCTGTTGGTGGCAGAGCGGGGACTGCTATTCCTCTTGCCATTGTAGATGCCTCTAGACACAGGAGAGCTGGGGAAAGCCCTGTATGTGAGGGGGGAGTCACAGGAGAGATGGGGTCCCAGCTCCCACACACCTGAGACCCACCTGGTCATTGCTGGGATGTCTAGTCCTAGTGCTTGGCTGCTGGTCCTGCGGCCTATGAAACAGAAACCCAAGGCACTGGAACTGTCGTCCATCCAGCAGAAAAGGGAACTCTGTGGTCCTGAGTCCACTCGGGACCCTCAGACTGGGCCAAGACTTGGGCCAGTGGGCTTCAAGCAATCCTGACAGGCTATGGGGTGTCAGTGTCGCTCAGAGGACTCCAAGGCCAGTCGCTGTGTAACTTAGCCACTGGGGCCATGTGTTCAGCCACATCTCTAACCCACTCCTGTCTTCAGTCTGCAGATCCCAGCTGTGCCCCCAGAGCACCACTGGACCGTGTGCATGCTTCTCCCAAGCCTAAGATTCAGTCTCCTAAATGCCCATGGGAACTTCACGGTGAGAAAAATCATCTGGAAGCTCAGTGACACATGACAAACGACTTAGTTTCCTGATCCCACAGGAACACTAGAGAATCAAGAACACACCAGGAGGAAGAAGGGAGGAGACCTGATCTAGTGACTAAAACCCCGGGGTACAATCTATTTATAGACCAGGGGTCTTTTACTGCCCTAAGTGCCTGGAGTATCTAATTTAAGGGTCAGAATCTCATAGCTAACCAGCTAAGATGAGAAAACCAGTCACACAATGTTGGTCCTATGCCTGGCCTTGGACAAAGGAGACCCAGACAGTCCCAACCATACCATCTCAGGCTTTCTCAAAGGTTCTTCTGTGGTCAGTGATCCATTATATTACTATACAGACAGATGAATAGCTCAATCCTATCAAGCCAGCTCCTGTAAGAGCTCTAGAACCCTGTGCCCCTCCCCAAACCTGGCTCCCAAGCCTCACACTCTCTCAGTCTTTCCCAAAGCTGTCAGCCCAGGACATCAAAGCACAAGAAAAGTCCTCTGAGGTGTGATGATGGTAGTGACAGGAGATGGGGAAGCTCCAGTTACAGGCCAGGCCAGAGTGAGGCGGTGCTCATGGACCATCTCTCCCATAGCTTCCAGGCCCCATGCTGCTTTATGACCCTGCAGACACCCTTTTCTGTCCTACATGCATAGATGCTTGCTTGGTGGCTCCTGTCCCCTCCCTATGCAGCTCAGATCCTCCAGTGGCCTCCTGGCTTGCACATACATACCACGCCCTCTGCCTGGGTGCTTTTGCTGGCAACAGCCCAGTTGGCAGCAGGCTTTATGTTTTGTGAGGCAGAGAGAAACCTGAGTGTGTTTACTGGCAAGGAATGTAGTAGTATGATATCAGATAAACTGGGTCCCTAAAAAGCTTGGGTGTACTGGGGTCCAGAACCAAAGCAGGTACAATAGGCTAAGAAAAATGGCAGAACCTTAGGAAAGAGACCACAGACTACTGCTCAGCAGCCCAGGGAAAGAGGGTGGTGGTCTAACAAAGGTTACCCATAGAAGGGGACACCATTTTGAATGAGCAGCCAGGGAGAGAGCTCTACTTGGAAAGACTTCATGCCTAGGCCTCTATCATCTGAGGGACCCACCAAGATGACAGCAGGAGCAGAGGTCAGAAAAGGCTCCCTCGGGCTAGTGAGATGGCTCAGCCGGTAAGAGCACCAACTGCGCTTACAAAGGTCCTGAGTTCAAATTCCAGCAACCACATGGTGGATCACAACCACCCATAATGAGATCTGATGCATCTGAAAACAGCTACAGTGTATTTATGTATAATAATAAATAAATAAATAATAATAATAATAATAAATAAATCTTTGGGCTGGAGCGAGCAGGATCTACTGGAGCAAGCAGAGGTCCTAAAAGTCAATTCCCAACAACCAGATGAAGGCTCATAACTATCTGTACAGCTACAATGTGTATTCATATACATAAAATAAATAAATAAATCTTTTTAAAAAAAGGGCTCCCTCCACCTCCTCCACTTCCTTGCTCTGTTTGTTTTCTCTCTGTTACAAGTGTCTTCCCAGTACCTAGTCATATGTAATACATTCCATCAGCTCCACAATGTTTTTTGGGTCTTTTTGCAGTTTGTGTTTAAAAATAGGAAGCCCAGGCTAGCCTCAGAAATCACTGTATAGTCAAGGCTAGCCATGAACCCTTGATCCTCCTGATTTTGCAATGTGCCGCCCCCTCCTGCTCCAATGAAGATTGAAACATAGCTGTATGAAGCCCATACCTCAAATGAAGGACCTCCAGCTCTTTAGCCAACACGATAATGGACACGACACAGCCAAACTACATTTTATACTACCTTATCCCAGTAAAAACTAACAACGAGAGGGACGCTACAGACCACTGAATATACGACAGAAAATGTGGAATCAGCTAATACTTAAAACGAGGTGAGACCCAGAAATGTCCAGGGACTAGGAATCCCAAAGGCCACAGCAGAGCCATGGCAAGGGAGGACCACAGGGAAGTCCCTGTGCTGGGAACTTTACACACTGTTCATAGTCCTATCACTGTAGGCCAGGAAGAAGGCATCTCAAGTCCCATTTCAGAGGATGAAGCAGCTGTCACCTAAGAGGTGACCTGAATGACTCCCAGCTCCAACACAACCAGGCCTTCAAGGCTGCAGAACCTGACTAGGGTGCTAGATGCTCATTATCTCTGAGCTTGCCTCAATTACTGTCTGCATCCTACATCAAGTTCCTATCCTCTCTGAAAGGCTGCTTCCCAGTGACACCCGAGTGCTCACGGCCCCTCTATTCCCGGGAGAGTCCCTGAATGGGTTTATTCTGTATAGACCTACCCACATCTTTGGGATCTACGGCTTCGGAAGGCAGGGTAGGGGAACAGTACAGGGTGCTGGGGATCCAGGACCCAATTCAACTCTTCTAAATACATCCACTATGCCAGGCACATGATGCTAGGTGGCCATGCTTTGCTGCCCACCAAAATGACAATGAAAGTGGTCCTCCGCCACAATCAATGGTGCAATGGCAGGTCACTCTGCTCTTCTGGAACTTCTACTGTCCAAATGTTGTTTCCTTCCTTCCTCTCCCCACCCCTTTTAGAAAAAAGGTCTCATGTAGGCCCAGCTGGTCTTACATTTCTGGTCCTTCTGATTCCACCTCACAAAGTGTTGGGATTACAGGTGTGTGCCACCACTCCCTGCTTCCAGCTAAATAGGAGCCACAGTGCTGTGACAGGTTGGGCCTGCTCCTAGATGACAGTGGCAGGTCATCTATTAGGTGTATCTATTAGGTGTACATCTAATAGGTGTATCCTATTCTCTCCCTGGACTAGATATTCCTTAACTGGACCCAAACCCAGACCCCGTCTTCTGAAGGACCTGGCTCCTGTTGCTTTCCTGCCACATCGCAGTCTAAAAGTCCTGGGCACTCCCCCAGAAACCCAGTAGCTGATCTCAACTCACTGAGGGCCTTTGCTGAGCTTGCCCTCGGTTTAAAACATGGCGTACAGAGGGAAGACCATTTTATCTCGGACGACCACCCCAGGATCTGGACTGCTTTTGTCAACAGGGGTACGATACTTCCGGCCACCAGCCTGTCCGGCTTGCGGACTGACCGCGGACAGGCCCTGGGCTTGCGCAGAGCCACTGCATCAGGACGACTGGGATGTGGGCAGGGCAGGTAACCGGCAAGGACACCGGCGCGACTTGTGGGGCAGCCTGCGCAGCTGAGAAGCAGGAAGCGCCCTCAAGGGCCGCCCCGGGACGGTTCCCCGGGGGCGGCCCGGCAAGAAAGCCTCCTCCAGGCTGCCGCCACGTCCGCACCCCGCGGCGACACCGGCCTCGTCTCTCCCCGCTCGGGCCAGGCGACCCGGCGACACCAGGGCGGGGCGGGGCGGGGCGGAGCGGCCAAGGTCCCGCGGAGCCCGCAGTGCGCCCCGCCCCGCCGCGCCTCCCGCGCCGCGCCTTCCTCACCTCGCCCTCCTCGCCGCCGCCGCCGCCGCCGCCGCCGCCGCTGCCAGTGGGCCGGCCGGAAGTGATGCAGACGCGCAGGCGCAAACGGCGCGGGCCACGTGATCGCCGGCGAACGGAGTGCGGCGAGGTCGGAGGCGCGCGAGGTCGTCCCGGAAACACGAGTGGGTGGGGGGAAGAGGGGAGGGGTTGCCCGGCATCTCTGAAAACGAACACCGGCGGACGGGTCCCAGACACTCACTTCCCCGGCCCTGCGCGGCCAGCGAGCCCCAGCGAACGAGATGGTTTGGACTAGACTGCGCTAATCAGTCACCATCACAGCTTGGGAATTATGTTTATTGAAAAAGTAAAAAGTAATCACCATTAAAAAAAAAAAAAAAAAAACCAAACCTGGAGAAAAAGCCAGGCCAGAGAAATGGGTATAGGGGCAAGAGGGTCGTGCTCCACAGTCCTAACCAGCCTGGCTGCCTCACTGCACGTTCAGTGGGCACTCTAGTCCTTGGGGCAAGGTGCTTGCCACTTCTCCAAGGAGGCACAGCCCCCAAAGGGCACCGCTGGCTCAATTCATGCTGGTTCCTTTGAAGAGTTCCACCAAGTCTTTGAAGTCCGGGTCGATAAGGTCGGAGGGCAGATCGCCATCATCATTGGCTGCATCTCTGTCTGCCCCCAAAGAGATGAGATACCTGAGATGTGAAAGGCAGGTGGTTAAAGCCTACTCAGCCCACCCCGGGGCCAGAGGGCTAGAATTTTGGGGTCACCTGTTTGTTTTTTCCAGGCAGAGTGAGGAGGAAGAAACCTGACCCCTTGGAAGCTGTGGCCAGATTTTCCAGCTTGCTCTAATGTTGCAATCGGGTGGAAACTACCAGAACCCCTGAGCTGCTGCCTACATCCTCAGGACCATATTTTGGGGGTCCACCTAGAGAGATTAGGATGCAGCCTCTAAACCACATCCCACAGTCCCACCTGGCTATATCAGGGTACCCATCACTGCAAGCGATATGCAGTGGTGTCCATCCTGTTTCATCCCGCTGGTGAATGTCAGCACCATATTTGACTAGCAACTTCACACACTCCAGGTTTCCAGAGAGCACAGCTTCATGCAGAGCAGCCAGGCCTGGGCAGGGTGGGAACACAGGGTCAAAGCTATAATAACCCTTTGAACAGGATTCCCCCAGCCTCCTTATGGACAGAAGACCAGACTCTCAAGTCATCTACTCACCTGAGGGGTGGATAGTGTCTAGCGAGACTTTCCGAGCCCGGATAAAGCGCCCCACCTGCTCCAGGTCACCTTGGCGGATGTGGTCCAAGAAGAGAACATCATTAGGGAAACGCACGCTCCGATCAGCCAACAGCCGCCGTCTCCGCTGGCGGGGACTGTAGCGAGAATAGCGGGCTGTTCTGCTGGGCATTCTGGGATTGGGGTGGACTCTCTCTGTGGGACCCTAATTTGGTGGGTATGAGTGAGAAAAATCCCAACCAGACCAGGTCTGTATAAGCTCCCCTGCTTGACAGAACCTTGATTCCAGCTTATATAGGGCTTGCAAAGCTATATAAAGCCTCGCAGTCATGCTTGCAGACGGGAGGGGCTGAAACCGAGCTGCTCCCCACCTCCCCGAGTGCAGGATCATGTTTAGTGGCTCATCTTTCAGCACACCTGTCGCTATGTCCGGCCAAAGGGGTCAGATCCTTCCTGGCTACTCCTCCCTGTCCGCAGCTGGACCTAGAAGGTGCCTTATAGAGGACAGAGGGACTAGGGTAGAGCCCATAAAGAAAGCTGTGGATGTGAGCTCAAGGGCATCAAGAGGGTTTAAACTTGAAGGATGATGGATCACCTGTCTACCTACTGGAAGCCGAGCTCCCTCCGCATCTGAAGAGCACCGATCCATTGTCATTCGGGAGATGACAGCCCTGTCCGTTTCCCAGTGTGTTACTCTCACCTCTCCTAGAGAAGATTCCCAGAACTGCCTTTAGGGTACATCGTACTGACATCTCAGCTCTACAGACAGATCAATACCACTAGTCCTGTGGGACTCACCCGGCGTACACACACATACACACACACACACACACACACACACACACACACCCTGCCCTGGGTTCTGGACAGCTGTTGGACTCATGTTGAAGGTGTCATCCTGTCTGTTCCTGAGAGTCGGGATGGTGTCCATTATGGGTGGGAAAGGTAAGGACCCCATCCATTAGCTTCCTGCAGGCTCTTTGCCAGTTGTCTTGCTTTTACAACAGCTTCAGCCGTGGTCTCAGGTGATGCTTGGCTTGGGGGTATGAGACCACCTGGTGGATGGAATGCAAGAACAGAACTGGGCCACAGGAATCCAGAAGCTTGGTTACAGAGCTATGGATAGGCTATGGATGGCTCCCAACTCTACAACTTCCCCTGCATCCCTGAAAGCTAATGGTGGACTCTGCATTGGCTGCTGTGACAGAATAACACAGGCTGGGTTAAACAAGAACTTGCCCTTATGGTTGCAGGGCTGGCAGCCTCAGACCAGGAAGGGTTCCTTCTGAGGTTCTGAGAAGCCTTTATGCCAAGCTTACCAGCCTCTGGAGCCTTGTCCTTGGTGGTCTTTGGCTTCTCAAAGGATCACACAATCCCTACATTCATATCTAATGGCTGCTGTCTACTCCTGTGTCCAAATCCTATGCCCAACAAATACACTTTTCTTTTTAACTCAGGCAAACTCCTGAGTACCCTGCCCTCAGTTACCATGTGCAAGTTTACGCACTACCACAGTCAGTTACTCCATTACATTTTTATTATTATTATTTTTTCCCTTCAGGAAAGGTAGTTGTTTTCCAGGTTGGCCAGTCCTGAACTCAGAATTCTCCCTCAGGCTTCTCAAAAAAGTACTGGAATTACAGGCATGTTCTATTACATCTGGAATCACAGGCATGTGCTATCACATCTGGCTCAGATAGCTCCTTACAAAGACATCATAAATGTTCTTACAAAGATTTAGGGCACAGTGTACTATATTGTGACCTTATCCTATTTCCCAACAGTCACATTCAAAAGTATCGAGAGCAGCCAGGCACAGTGACGCACGCCTTTATTTAATCCCAGCACTCAGAAAGCAGAGGCAGGTAGATGTCTGTGAGTTTGAGACCAGCCTGGTCAAACAGAGAGTTCCAGGACAGGCAGGACTGTTACACACACACACACACACACACACACACACACACACTCTATCTCAAAAAAAGTAGTATTGAGATTGAGAGCTAGGACATAAATTTATGAGACTGGCGACAACCCACTGACTATGCTGATGAGATTCCTAGGTGATGGTTGGTGAGAGGCCTATGCCTGGGTAGCGACTTGGCAGGCTGGTGAGCTGGGACAGCGGTGTGGTTAGCAGCAGGCCTTACATCACCTGGCTGCTTTCCAGCCATCATAAGCCAACACGTTACACACCCTGTAGGTGTAAAGCCGAGGTCCACTGGCTCCAAGACACAACTGAATGAGAACTCCCTGCCTGGCAGAGGTGTTTCAACATAACCTCAGTGTTCAGGGCCTGCTCCCCTGGGCTGGAGTACCACAGAAACTTGAAGAGGCTCTGAGAGAACCTACTGGGGATGGCTCTGTGCCTCTGTATCTCCGGGGCACAGTTCTAACTCCTGGT
>JADRCD010235802.1:0-7500 GCA_019843815.1 Montemys delectorum
GGGCTTGAGTCACCTCTCCAGCTCTGCCCTTTGTAGCACACATCTTGTTTTCTGGGCTCTAGATGCCTGTACTTCACTGCTGCTGCTGTTTTTGGTGGTCATTCATGGTACTGGCATCACCAAAACACTGTCATCCACTGTAACTAGGCTTTACCAATAGCCTCTCATAGGCTCTCTTCATGGTGCCAGGCCTCAACTCCTTTGCATGACCCCTTTAGTCCTGGGCCATCAATTGAAACTGAAGCTGTACCTTTACCAATGGCCTTCCATGGCCTCTCACTGTGCTAAGCCTCAGCTGCCCTTCAAGACCCCTTCGTGCTGTCAAAACCAGTACCACCTGGGTGACTCTTACACATTACCAAGTCCTGCTGCAGCACAAGGTACAACCTTGGCTATCTCTGGAACACAACCTCTTTGTGCTCTCAGAAAACACTCCCCAGAAAATGTTACCTCAATGATGCTGGTCTCTTCTTAATCACCATAAATTTCTTAGCTCCAGCTAACCAGCATCAATAGTCCCAGTAATGCAAAGTTCTCTCTTTAGTAGTTCTGGTATCTTGTTAATCACAGCTGATATTTTAGCCCCAGCTAACCAGAACCACAGAATCTTCACAATCAAAACAACATGGCCCTGATAAGAGTCTTTAATCTTCCCTCTGAAATTTTATAAGCCAGGCCTCCATCTTCTGCACTGATCTCAACATGATCTTCCAAGTTCTCACAGAACATCTCACAGAGTTCTTAACAGTGGCTCTTCTAGCTCAAAGTTTCAAAGTCCTTCCACAGTCCTCCCCAAAACATGGTTAGGTTGTCACAGGAATACCCCACTCCTGGTACCAATTTGTCTTAGTCAGGGTTTCTATTCCTGCAGAAACATCACGACCAAGAAGCAAGTTGGGGAGGAAAGGGTTTATTTGGCTTACTTCCACATTGCTGTTTATCACAAGGAAGTCAGGACTGGAACTCAAGCAAGTGAGGAAGCAGGAGCTGATGCAGAGGCCATGGAGGGATGTTCCTTACTGGCTTGCTTCTCTTGGCTTGCTCAGCTTGCTCTCTTATAGAACTCAAGACTTCCAGCCCAGAGATGGCACCACTCACAAGGGGCCCTACCCCCTTGGTCACTAATTGAGAAAATGCCCCACAGCTAGATCTCATGGAGGCACTTCTCCAACTGAAGCTCCCTTCTCTGTGATAATTGTAGCCTGTGTCAAGTTGACACACAAAACTAGCCAGTACACTATCCTATGGCTACTTCATGATTTCTCCTGGATGTAGCATGACCTGACCTATTGGGGCTGTTCCATCCCTGGGAAAAGGGGCCATAGCTCTAAAAGACCAGTGGTTGAATATGACCCTGGGCACAAATGAGCAAGCCATGATTTCCTGTGATTATACCTGCTTTCAGATTCCTGCTGAAGTTCTTTCCCTGACACCCTCCGTGATATACTGTGACACAGAATTGTAAACCAAACAAACTCTTTCCTCATTCAAGTATCTAATGGTATTAACTCAAGCATAAAACAAATTAGAACACAATATCTATTAGTCAGATAGAACATGTTTTGCCACAATATTGGTTTTTTTATTCCACATAATATTTTATGCCATTCTAACTATCACCTACTTGATTCAGTGTACTAGAATTAAAAACCTACAGCATACTTGCATTTCTCACTAGAAGAACTTGTTTTTGGGGGGAGTGACACTACTATTTATAGCAATATCCTTTTTATTAAACAGATATTCTGTACATGATCCTCAGCACAACACTATTATAGCATATGTCTATAATTGAAACATCCTACCTGTTTCTATTTACTTCCCTCAAATCCATTCAGGAAGATGACACTTCCCTCACTTGTTTAAACCATAAAACTGAGAGACAAGACCAACTCTCATTCTACGCTGGAGTAGATTCTCTACGATTCATAGCTGATTAACCAGATTGTACTAGAGGTGTTTTTTTATCACAAATTTATATATATTACACTTCACATAGATACTATCATTTTCCTGTTAGACTAAACTTATCTGGCTATCTCAGATTGAAAAATTGAGTTACCTTTGACACTTGAAATCCAAAGGTGATTATTGTACTGGAATATAAATATAAATACATTATATGATTCAAGATTCAAGGAAGGAATCCCTGTGAGATATCATGTGAGAAAGTACTGATAAGTAAAACTGGCAAATCTCACTTTATGACCTCAAAATTCAGAATAGTAAAATTGTGGAATGAAAAGAATATGTTGAAGTGACAATCTTTTAAAAATTGTATTCAACTTTGTTAATAAATCTGGTAAACATATACATTTATTTTTCTGTGATGACTTCATGGTTTTATCTGAGATTACTATTTTAAACTACATTCTCTTATAAATTTGACTATAATTTTTAAGGGATACAAGTAAATATTTACAATATACTTAGCTAAATGATAGGGAATGTGGTAGCATTGAGTTCAATAACTTCACTAAATAATTTTAAAGATATTGTAACAATTGGTAAAAAAAAAAAACAAAAAAAAAAAAAAAAACAAAAAACAAAAAACTCTCTCCATTCAGTAGGCTGCTACTGTTTTAAAATGAGAGAATGGTCAAACATAGAGACTGTGCTCATCATCATTGGCAGGTGAATGACGACGGAGAATCAGGGAGGTAAGATTTTGAAATGTATCACTAACGTATTTAGCTATGATGGACAAATTATATTTTCTTATCTTATAGGCAAAACTTAGTTAATTAGGAAAGTATCCTTTCTACATACCCAAAGGTTTGCTAACTCCTCATGAAACGTATAGCTCCATTGGCTCAATGCTTTGTCTCTCTTATCTCATGGGCCAGAAATGATGATGTAGCCTTTTTGTTTTGTACATATTTCTCTTTCGTCATATGTAATGGCAAACCTGGCTTCCTTTTGAATTATATCAGACTTTGTCTTTCGAACTGTAATACTCGCTGTAAAGAAATTATTGCAACTGGTCAAGAGAGACATGTCACATTATGAAGAGTTATTAAGCATTAAAATACTACCTATCTATGTTTAATGGATGTACCTATAGCTCATCGTTATAAGATATATTCAGGCAGTATAAATCAGAAAGCAAATAGGCAGGCCTGAAGCCAATCCCAGATTTCGCTGTCCACATTGAATTATAGCAAATCTATGACAATTTTTAACACTTCCTTCCTCATTAAAATATTATTATAATAGTGAAAGATGGTCATTTCCATTTTGCTGACCAACTCTTCTCTTTCAATCCTATCAATTGTACATTTTATTAATATATACCATGATACATGTTAGCTTCCATATATATATATGACATGTAGCATCAGAACTGAATATTTAATGGCCAAAATATGAAAGCAATTACTATAGTATAAATAATTAATTAGGACATTGTTTATCTTAAATTTATATGAGAGGAAATAGACTAATTAAAATTAATGGGGAAATAAAGCAAATAGAATATACTGAATAGTTATCTTAAGTCTTAGACAAGTAATTCACTGAGTTTATATATCTACCACAAGTTTTAAATTAAGCAAACAATCCAATTAATTTAAATGGTACAAATTTTGCCTAAGCGTCAAGTTTGATTATTTTTAAAGGCTTTAGGTTTAAAGGTTTGGGAACCATAACACATACTTTCTTATAAATAATGCAGTGACGTGTAAATACAATCGTTATTTTTTATTGTGTCACTCATTAGTATCATTTCTTTTATGTTAAATTTAACATTTGGCATATTAAGCTGAACTCAGTATCTTCTTATTGTGAGGTGAGCACTGTTCTATGTCTTTGTTACATTTCATTATTTGGATAGGATCTTGTTAAATTTCCCAGGATGGCTTTTCCTTGATGTCTTCCTAGCACAGCTTCCTTAGGGGCCAGAATACATTTGCTAGCATTGCCAACATTATTCCTAGATGATATCATGTCTTGATACTGGGAAGATTCTATCAGTTGTTAAGGAGATTGGTATGAAAACACGAGCATCTGACTTGGGATCCCCAATGCCCACATAAAAAGCCAAATATGATGACAAGCACTTGTACTCCTAGCAAAGGGAGGAGGAGACAAGGAGTGGTCCCAGGGTATCTGGTCAGCCTACCTGGCCTAAGTTGTGAGTTTGAAGTGTAACTGAAACACTTTGTTAAAATAAAATAAAATAAAATAAGATCAAGAAAGAAATCAAGAAAAGGAAAAGAAAGGAAAGGAAAGGAAAGGAAAAAAGTAAATAAGAGAAAAATGTGCATGATTCTTGAATAATTACACTGAAGATTGTCCACTAGCTTCTACGAATGTGCACCCACACACATGAACAGCTGCACAAAGACACACAGACTCTTTACACACAGAGAGAAACATACACACACAGACACACTCACATATCAAAGTGTGTGTCTGAGTAATATACCTTCCATCTAAATTTAATTTACACAGTTGTGTATGGTTCAAATTCACAATTTTGCAGCTATAAAACAGGGGTGCTTAATGGCGTAACTCTGAGCTGTTATTGAAATGAAAGATGATTGACACTGATGTACTTAAAAATAATTTGTTTCCATTCTACAGAATTATTTATAAAGGAGATATTATAACAATAAATATAAAATTTGGAAAGTTAATAATGTAATGTAATGTAAGTTGTTAATGTAATAAAAACAAGACATCCATCAACAAATGAAAAGAAAATCCAAATCATTATGTCTGAGTTGATGTCAGTAACAATTTTCATTTGTCACATCTTACATTGAAGCGAATAATAAAATTTAAATGAATTTATATCTTATTTTAGTAAGCTTTTTCATTCCAAAAAGAATATTGTATGTGTAAATACCTGTTGGATGCCTTCATTTTCAATCCCTAGCTAATCAAAGTTCTTAGCAATTAAAAACAAAGGTTAAGGATGTACAATTTATGTAGTATCCTATTAAGAATATAGATAAAATATTTAAAATTTTTGTATGTAGCATTCTTAGATGTGAAAATTATCCTGTCCATTTAAGTAGGGAACAGACATTAGAATTTCTATTAGCAAACTAAATACATTTTTTGTAATAAAACAGGTAAAAAAAATGGGGGGGGGGAATAATGATTAAGGTAGAAAGGAAGAAGTGTGATTATCCAGACTTCAGTTAAAGTTTTCAGTCAAGAATAACAAAAGTACCATTTAAGAAATTTTTATTTCCTTTTCCAATATTTATAATAATTTTGATGCAGATGCATATCATGGCAGAAAGGCTATGCTATGCAATGAATTAGATATAATATATTGCTCATATTATTTATATATAAGTATAATAATATACAAACATATATCTAATTACATATATACATATTCAAGGCATTTACATTGTTCTTTACCTTTATTTGTGTTCTTTTCTTTCTCATTTTCTACTCCTAAACATGTAGTGTTTTCCTACTCTTATTGTGCATACAAGCTGTTTTATGTGTTTTCATATTTTATCCTTGACATTGGCATTAAATTAATTTAGATTAATTAATAACAGTACATATGTAGATGAACATGTATGTGTTACCTTATTGTCGTTTTTTTTGTATTCCTTCGGTCAAAAAATTTTAAGATATTCATGAAAGATAGTTCATTCAATAACACTGTTTAGCCTTTCTATTTTTTAGTGTATGTATATATACAAACATGTGTGTATATACTATGCACAATGCATGTACAAATGTGTGAATATGAGTGTGGAGCCCAGAAGTTTGTTTTAGGTGTTCTCTTCCATTTATTTATTGATTGATTCATTGAAATAGGATCTTTCACTAGACGTGGGGCTGTCTATAAAGGTTTGGTAGCCAGAAAGCTTAGGGATCTATCTGTTTCCCTCACCAGAGCTAGCTTTATTAGATTTGAGGGGACTGCAAACCCAGGTGCTCATGGTTGCAAAGTAAACTCTTAACACACTGCTCTGTCCACCTAGCCCACTTTCTGCTAGCCCAGTTAGTGATTATACATTTTATTCAATTGAACAGAAGCTTATAGAATTCACATGTGCATTTAAACACATAAATATATATGTGTTTTGAGATGAGACTGATCCCTTTATATTTTTTAGTGGTTGTATGTCATCAGGCAGACATTAATTTTTCAGAAACATTTGGCCACTTAGAAGAAAAATCTAGGAGGATTTTTAAGTCATCAAACTGACACTATTTTTAAATTGATGAATTTTTAATTCATGTGATTCTAAAGAAACTCATAATTATATTTTACTTTCAAATGATCCAGTGAATATTTTTTAGCTTAACTGGTTACTCATTAAGGCAAAGATACAACTTAGAGTTGATTATTTGATTTTAGTAATGATTTAGAATTTTAATTAATATAAATTTAAAAATAGATGGCCAAAATAAATCTTTGTAGCCTCTATATCCTTGTATAATACTTCCCAGCACCATAATAAACACTTTATGTGACTTTGCTGAAATTTGTATGAACAGAGGAAACATAAGAGGCTTCCTCTATTTACATGGAGATCATTTTTTTTCATTCTGTATATCATTTAAAATACAGATACTTTTATTTTAGAAAAAAAGTAAATGTATTTTGCATACAAATTAGCAAGTCAATGCTTGTGATAGAATTATATTTTGACAACTGCATAATTATCAAAATAAAATTCCCATTGCTGTAAGTAAAAGTAAGCACAAGTGAAGTTTTTAAAAATACAGAGAAAATATATAGTCCAAAAAGAAAAGTCCCTTGGTGTGGTCTAAAGATAGTCAAATTGACAGTAGAAAAATGTATGTATACATGTTTGTATGTGTATACTTTAAGAGACATAGTTTCAAGTTTTATCTGAGTGTTCATGCTTAAAATTATATATACTTAAAAATGTTAGCAATGATTTGAAAATTAAATTTTATTATTAAGTATGTATTCATTGGTGTGTCTTGCGTGCACATGAATGTACCTGTCCTGATGTGCAGAGGACGTCTGATACCCTGGAGTTGTAGTTACAGGGTTTGTGAGCCATCAGATATGGGTGCAAAGAAATAAACTCTTGTAATTCATTTTTTTTCCTTTATATATTTTTATTAGATATTTTCTTTATTTACATGTAAATTTCTTCTTTACAAATTTCCCCTCCAAAAAACAAACAAACAAACAAACAAAAACAACAAGAACAAACCCCTGTTGCCTCCCCCTCCCCATGCCTGCCACCCCACCCTCTCCCACTTACTGGCCCTGGCATCCCCTACACTGGGGCACAGGTAATTCAGTCTTTTACAAGAGCAGCAGCAAGCACCTCCTCATCCTATTTTTAAACACATTTAATGTGTTTTTCCAACCTATCTACTGATTATTTTTAAATTAATTATTTTATTTATTTATGTCCCAAATGTTGTCCCCCCCCAGTATCCTTCCCATTTTTTCACACCCTCCTCCTTCGCCTTCACCTCTGAGAGGGTACTCCACCCGTTCGCATCCCTCTTCCCTGGGGCATCAAGTATCTACAGGATTAG
>JADRCD010235802.1:10000-20557 GCA_019843815.1 Montemys delectorum
TATTGATATTTATGCATGAAACATATTCCCAGTTTCTATATGGCTGTTTCTAACATTTTATTTCAAGGCCTGTACTCTCAAACATTTTGCAAATTTATTCTTGTGCATTTCACAACTTTTATTATTTTTTGATTATGTTGAAATTAGTCCTTGTAAAGGGCATATTGTTATAATAAAGAAAGGCCATTGTTTCTGCGCATTTCCCTTACAAGCAGCTGCATTGCCAGACTAATAATAATTGATGTTACTTTTGTTTAGAACAAGAATTTTTCAAGCTATAAAAATCAAATTATCAAAATAATAACAACATTCATGCCTTGAAGACATTATTGAAAATTAACAGCAATCAAAATCCAGTGAGTTCTGTATTTAAAGTAAATTAGTATTTCTTATATTATTACATAATTTCTTATTGCTTTTACCTAATAGTTCTTATTAGATGAGAAAAGAAAATTACTGTTTGCATGAACTTTTAGCTAATTATAATTAGGATTCTCTGCTCAACTTTCATTATCAATTTTCATAGCTCCTGATATAATTAGAATTTTATTTTTAATTTCTCAGTTTTCAGTTTCCCTTTGTTCTCTTTCTCCCCCTCTGTCTCTCCGTCTCTGTCTCTGTCTCTCTCTTTCTTTGAATGTGTGTGTTTGTGTGTGTGATGAGTCAAGTCTCCCTATTGCATCCTTGATAACTCTGGTACTGGCTAGTTAATCTGGCCTCTACAGTGGTTTATTGTAGGTATTGACTACTAATATTTTTTTAATTTATTAAATAATACTATGTGAATAGTACAATTTGAACTGAATAAAACAATTAGAAGAATTTTTATATATTTATTTTTTGAAAAGCATTTTCCTACATTATATATTTATGTAGGCATATACACTGAAATACTCACCCACACACCTTTGTCCAAGGTTAAATAAATCTATTTTATTGTTCTTTTTAAATCAGGGAATAAAAACTGAGTCTCTTTATCAAATAATGTTCTGAATTATCGAGTAATATTCTAAAACAAAACTATTTTATGTTTCGTTTTTAAAAGCTAACTGAACTTTATTTTTTCATATTTTCATTTTCCATATATTGTATTATATAAGTATGTCTCCTGCTTTAAGCAAACATACTTTGCTTTAAAATAATGCTTTATTTACTCTTTAAATAAATGTTAACACAAGTTTAAATGTGTTTTTAAACTGTGAACTATTTGTATTACAAAAGTTCTCAAATTAGTGAATATAGCTGATAAAACATTTGAATAATCACAGTGAGGTCGATGAGCTTTATGTTTTAAAGTTTTCATTGGATTACAGAAATGTTTAGGAATGGAACAATGAGCCTGAATCATAATTTGATGTTTTTCTGATTCTTTCTTTGTATTATTACATAGAGGTGCAGTGAATTATAGTGTAAGTATGTGTGAAGGCATTTGTTCCTGGCAGAAGAAGGAGTGCATGTGCCCTGACTATTGTGTACAGGTCAGTGAGCACCCTCCACATGTTGATTGGAAAGTTTTTAGCTTTTTGTAGATAGCATTCCTTCAGCTGTGGTCAAACTAGGATAAAATAGCCTCATGAACTGTTGGAGATGCTCCTAACTTCTATGCATCTCCTTCTTGGAGTGTGCTGAGATTTCTGGTGTTTGAAATACTATCCAGTATACCTGGTCTTTCCTTAGGTTCTGGGAATCTGAAAAGAATATATCAGATTCAGAGAGGAAGCATTTTTACTTACTGATCTTATTCCAGAGCACAAGTACATTTTAGAAACCCAAATTTTGGCAGTAACCTGTCATATCTTGTCAGTTACAATATTGTCCATTTTGACATAGTGTCATTACTGAAAACCTTTGCAATTTTTATATTACTATAAGGTTTAGAAGTTTTGCATATTCAAAAAAAATATACCAAAGGTAGAATGCTAAAATATTTAAATTCAGTTCTCATTGTAATTTTTGTTTGTTTGTTTGTTTGTTTTGAGACAGGGTTTCTCTGTGTAGCCCTGGCTGTCCTGGAACTCATTCTGTAGGCCAACCTGGCCTTGAACTCAGAAATCTGCCTGTAACTGCCTCTCAAGTGCTGGGATTAAAGGTGTGTGCCACCACCGACCAGGGGAAAATATTTTTAAACTAAATATTTGCACAAATTACTAGTAACTTGAGTGTATTAAATGTCTATTGATTACAGCAATTTCCATCTCATAGAATTTGATAACATTTGATGAATTTAAGGGGTAAAAGCTGGTGTGCATGCTTTTAAACTGGGGTATACTCTTGCAACTTTAGCAGCTTCTCAGGTTCAGTGGAGTCACCTAATGACTATTGGATTAATGAATGCTTGTGTGAATGCATGAATGTATACTTATGATCCATGGTCCCATATATGTAATACTCAATGAACTGATAGCTTCAATAGATGTCTATTTTAAGAGGTCTATTAGAAAACAGCATGTACTGCATCAGGAAACAGTCTGAATATTTTCCATAGACTTTCTCATATCAGATTTTTAATTTCTTAAAATGGAGAGAGATATTTTGTTGCTGGTATAATGGCTGAATTATAAAATTTTAGTGGGATTGCTTACTCACCAAACACAAAATGGGTCAGCTATTAAGATTAAATTAATAAAAACACAACCAAACAGGTGAAGGAATTGAACAAAACCATCCAGAATCTAAAAATGGAAGTAGAAACAATAAAGAAATCAAAAAGGGAAACAAATCTGGAGATAGAATACCTAGGAAAGAGGTCAGGAGTTATAGATGTAAGCATTACCAACAGAATACGAGAGAGAGAGAGAGAGAGAGAGAGAGAGAGAGAGAGAGAGAGAGAGAGAGAATCATCTCAGGTGCAGAAGATACCATAGAAAACACTAACACTACAGTCAAAGAAAATGAAATATGCAAAAAGCTCTTAACACAAAATAGCCAGGAAATCAAGGACACAATGAGAAGACAAAACCTAAGGATAATAAGTATAGAAGAAAGTGAAGATTTGCAACTTAAAGGGCCAGTAAATATCTTCAACAAAATTATAGAAGAAAATTTCCCTAACCTAAAGAAAGAGATGCCCATGAACATACAAGAAGCCTATAGAACTCCAAATAGACTGGACCAGAAAAGAAATCCCTCCCATCACATAATAATCAAAACATCAAATGCACAAAACAAAGGAAGAATATTAAAAGCAGTAAGAGAAAAAGATCAAGTAACATATAAAGGCAGATCTATCAGAATTACACCAGACTTCTTGCCAGAGACTATGAAAGCCAGAAGATCCTGGGAAGATGTCATATAGATCCTAAGAGAACGTAAGTGCCAGCCCAGACTACTATACCCAGCAAAACTCTAAATTATCTTAGACAGAGAAAACAAGATATTCCTTGACAAAACCAAATTTGCACAATATCTTTCCACAAATCCAGCCCTACAAAGGATAATAGATGGAAAAACCAACATAAGGAGGGAAACTATGCTCTAGAAAAAGCAAGAAAGTAATCCTTCAACAAATACAAATGAAGATAGGCACAAAACATAATGCCACCTTTAACAACAAAATTAACAGGGAGTAACAATCACTTTTCCTTAATATCAATGGACTCAATACCTCAATTAAAAAAACATAGACTAACAGAGTGGATACATAAATAGGACCCAGTATTTTTCTGCATACAGGAAATGCACCTCAGTGACAAAGACAGACACGACCTCAGAGTAAAAGGTTGGATTAGCATTTTCCCAGCAAGTACTCCCAAGAAACAAGCTGGAGTAGCCATTCTAATATCAAATAAAATCGATTTTCAAATAAAAGTTGTAAAAGAAAGGATAAGGAAGGATACTTCATAATGGTCAAAGGTAAAATCTACCAAGATGAACTCTCAATTCTGAACACCTATGCTCCAAATGCAAGGGCACCCACTTTCATAAAAGAAATTTTACTAAAGCACATATCACACCCCACACAAAAATAGTGGAAGACTTTAACACCCCACTCTCAGCAATGGACAGATCATGGAAACAGAAACTAAACAGAGACACATTAAAACTCACAGAAGTTATGAACCAAATGGATCTTTATAGAACACTTCATCTTAAAGCAAAAGAATATACTCTCTTAGCACCTCATGGTACTTTCTCCAAAGTTGACAATATAACTGACCACAAAACAAGTGTCAACAGATACAAGAAGATTGACATAATCCCATGCAAACTATCAGATTACCTTGGACTAAGGCTGGTCTTAAATTCCAACGAAAACAATGGAAAACAGACATACACATGGAAACTGAACAACGCTCTACTCAATGATAACTTGGACAAGGAAGAAATAAAGAAGGAAATTAAAGACTTTTTAGAATTTTATGAAAATTGAGACACATCATACCAAAACTTATGGGACACAATGAAAGCAGTGGTAAGAGGAAAGTTCATAGCTCTAAGTGCCTCCAAGAAGAAACTGGAGAGAGCTTACCCTAGCAGCTTGACAGCCCATCTGAAAGTTCTAGAACAAGAAGAAGTAAATACACCCTAGAGGAGTAGATGAATGGAAAGAATCAAGGCTGATATCAAGAAAATAAAAACAAAAATAACTATACAAAGTGTCAACAAAACCAGGAGCTGATTCTTTGAGAAAAATCAACAAGATAGATAAACCCTTAGAAAGACTAACCAGAGGGCACAGAGACAGTATCCAAATTAATAAAATCAGAAATGAAAAGGGAGGCATGACAATGGAAACCCTGGAAATTCAAAAAGTCATCAGATCCTTCTACAAAAGTTTATACTCAACAAAACTGGAAAATCTGTATGAAATGGACAATTTTCTAGAAGAATACATGGTGCCAAAATTAAAACAGGAGAAGATAAACCATCCTAACAGTCCCATAATCACTAAGTAAATAGAGGTAGTCAATAATAGTCTCCCAACCAAAAGAAGCCCAGGACCAGATGGGATCAGTTGAGAATTCTATCAGACTTTTAAAGAAGACCTACTAGCAATACTCTTCAAACTATTCCACAAAATAGAAACAGAAGTTACTCTACCCAGTTCATTCTATGAAGCCACAATTACTCTTATACCTAAACCACACAAAGAACAAATGAAGAAAGAAAACTTCAGACCAATATCCCTTATGAACATTGATGCAAAAATACTCAATAAAACTCTTGCCAACCGAGTTCAAGAACACATCAAAATGATCACTCACTGCTCTCAAGTAGGCTTCATCCTAGGGATGCAGGGATAGTTCAACATATGGAAATCCATCAAGTAATCCACTATATAAACAAACTCAAAGAAAAAACCACATGATCATTTCATTAGATGCTGAAAAATCATTTGATAAAATTCAGCACCCCTTCATGTTAAAAGTCTTGGAAAGTTCAGGAGTTCAAGGCCCATACCTAAACATAGTAAAAGCAATATATGGCAAACCAGTAGCCAATATCATACTGAATGGAGAGAAGGGTGGAAGGGACTGAAGGAGTTGAAGGGGTTTATAACCCCAAGGACAGAATAATAATATCAACCAACCAGACCCCCCAGAGCTCCCAGGGACTAAGCCATCAACAAAGGAGTACACATGGCTCCAGCTACACATGTAGTAGAGGATGGCCTTGTCATGCACCAATGGATGGAGTAGTTCTTGATCCTATGAAGCCTCTATAGATGCCAAAGTGTAGGGGAATTGAGGGCTGGGAAGTGGAAGTGGGTGGGTAGGTGGAGGAACACCCTCATAGAAGCAGGGAGAGGGAGGATATGATAGGGTGTTTCTGGGAGAGAGGGAAACCAAGAAAGAGGAAAACATTTGAAATGTAAATAATTAAAATATCCAACAAAAAAAAGATAAATTATTTTGAGCTTACAAAGATTTCTCATATTACTTTGGAATCTTGAACCTGTCTAGTGTTTGACATATATAGCTATTATATATTATGTTAGTATTTACTTTTATATATATATGTATATATCATATATTATGATTAATATATAAATTATTATTATGATAATACAGCATATTATACCTGTTACCTTAAAAATTCACTTTTGATTGTCCGTTTCTCCCAAATGGAGCACTTATTTTTCATGAAGCTCTGATATGAAAGTATCATTAAAGGAAAACAGTCAATGAACACATTTATAGATTAAACAAAAGTTCCATTTTATTTAAATGGAACATGAAAATGATTAAAGAGAAATAATAAAAAAAACTGAAAAAAATAGGGTGAATAATTCTATTTTTTCTAAATTAAATGGCAGATCATGCTTAAGAATCTCTATTATAATTATAACGATGGCAACAATATCCTGATCATGGGAATTTATCCATACCATCATATCATAAAGTGAAGGCCTGAGAAATAGAGAAAGACACTTAGAAGTTTTTTAATTGAGCAATAATTGATTTCAACAACAAAGCAAAATTATGTAAAATAATTTGATATGGCTAAGGGTTTGTTTAGTTTCTGAATTTGAAGACTACCTTAAGAATCTATGCTCAACCATATCACAAGAATACATATTACACTATATTGATAGCAGTCTTATTTGTGATACCTAGAAGCTTGGAGCAACCTATATGTCCCAACCTATATTTATCAATTAAAGAATGGATACAGAAAATATGGTTCATTTACACAATGGATGCTATTCACCTATTAAAAACAAGGACATTGTGAATTTGGCAGGCAAATGGATGGGACTAGAACATGTCATCTTGAGTGAAGTAACCCAGACTCAAAAGATATGCATGGCATGTACTCACTGATAAGTAGATATTAGCAAAACCTATAGAATACCCACTCAGTCCACAGATCCCAAGAAGTTATATAAGAAGGAAGGCCCAAGTGAGTAAGCTTCAATTCCACTTAGACGAGTGAACGAAATAATCATGGGAGGCAAAGGGAGGGAAGGAGGGAACGAAAAATGTGGGAGATCTGGGTGAAGGGATAAGAAGGACAGGATTAGGTAGTGGAGAGAAAGAGGAGGCCCAGAGGGCCAGGAGAATGAATGGAAATATGCAGCTTCCAGGGGTCAGAGAAAACTCTAAAAGTTCCAGAGACCAGAAATGGGGAAGGCTTCCAGGACTCAGTGTGAGTGACCTTAGCCAAAATACCAAACAGTGGTGATAATGAACCTGAAGAGACGATCTCTAGTAGTCAGACAGGATCCCCAGTGGAGGCATAGGAACATCAACCCATTTACAGAATTTTCAAGTCAAAATTATTTCTGTCTAAAAGAAATTCATTTACAAAAATGGAGCAGAGATTGAAGGAATGACCAACCAGTGACAGGCTCAACTTGGGATCCTTCCCATGGGCCGGGCACCAAACCCTGAAATGACTACTGAAGTCATGCTGTGCTTGCAGACAGGAGCCTAGCATAGCTGTCCTCTGAGAGGCTCTATCAGCAGCTGACTGAGACAGATGCAGATACTCAAAGCCAAGCATTGGATTGGAGGTTGGAGACCCCTATGGAAGAGTTAGGGGAAGGACTGAAGGAACTGTATGGAATAGCAAGACCAACATTGTCAACTAAATTGGTAGTATGTGAGCTCCCAGAGACTAAGCCACCAACCAAGGAGCATACACAGATTAGTCTGAGGCCTCTGGAAGCAGAGGGTTGCCTTGTCTGGCCTCAACAGGAGAGTATATACCTAGTCTTGTAAAGAATTAATGTCCCATGATGGGTGGATTCCTGGGGGAACACCCTCTCAGAACTGAAGAGGAGGGATGATTTGGGAAGAACTCTTGGAGGGGGACTAGGAGTGAGACAACATTTGGGATGTAAATAAGTAAAATAATTAATCAATTTTTTTTAGAAAGAATCTATTTTGATACCAGCTTTCAAATTTATGAAAACAGTTAAATTCCCTGCCAAGAAGCTGTGATTCTACTAGATATAACTAAACAAAAAGTGACTGTATAAGTTAAAGATTATTCCTGATCTCCCAGGAAGAATCATGTTTGCTGTCTTCATAAAATTCCTCTTGTGTGTAAAACAATGAAGGTGAACTTAGGGCACTCCTAATCTCTTCAAACATTTGGTTAATTTGTTTTCCTTACTGGTCTTACAATTGTAAGGTTCTAATTTTAACTTAATGAAATGACATTTCATTTGTTTCACAGAAAGCAAGAAACCATAGTATTATGTATGGTTGTATGTATAAATGTATTGACTTTTTAAAATTCTTTTGACCATATAATCCTAGATAAAGCAGTAGGCTATAGTTTACTCTATTCAAGGAAAAAAATTATACAATAGTAGTTTTGTATACCTTTGTGATGAGTGGTTTCTGAATTCTGAATTTTAAAGACTAACAAAATAAGCAATAATTAAAAGTAACTAAATTTGAGTTTCTTTCTCCTATACAAAATGCACAAAATAAATATCAAATACGTACATCTTTCATCCCTCTACAATCCTCACACAGATGCAAAACAAAACTGATTCAATATTATAGTTATTTTTAAAATATGCTGCTTCAAATGGGTTATGGTGAGTTGTTTTAATTGGCTTTTTCTACCTTTGATATAGTCTAATGGGTTTCTGAGTCCAGATTTTAGTTTTCCCTATGCTACAATATGCTAGAGACAGAATTAGATCATCATTGCTATAAAAGTGAGGACCAGAGAATTTTCATGATTGTTTATGAAGATCCCTTTCTGGGCTTCAATCAATGAATTTTAGAACTGTAGGCTAACTAGATACTGTAAAATACCACACATCATGTTCAATTCTCTGCACCATTGCCAAACAACAGAACTTTCTCTTCCCATATAAATGTGTGATTTCACTTACTGGTCACACTTAACTTCCTGCAGCTTCCTCACTTCACTCACTGGTAACTGTTACTCCTGTTTCCTACATGTCCATGAATCCTCCTGCTGAACTGCAAATTGGAGAGAAAGTTTAATCCAGCAAATTGGATCATATCCAAAGAACTAGATCTGGCTGGAATGCAGTCATACACTGGATTACAGTAGGATCTGACTGGAATACATACATGCTCTTATTATATACCTTTAATCCCAAACAATGTAGATAAGGTCAGTTTGTAGAAGGAGGGACAACAGTTCAATTGAGTGCAGGCAATGCTGTGAAGTTCAGTTGTGTTGTCCAGTTCTGTTCAGTTCCATTCAGTTCATGCAATTAGTGCAGTTGAGTTCATAGAGCAATTCAGTGAAAAGCCGAGAAAAGTCAGATTGAATCAGTCAGCTTGGAGAGGAGTTTAAGCCAGAACTGTTGAGTTGGACCAGCCAGCCAAAAAGAGCTAGAAAGGGTGAGTATACTTAGTAGTATGCCTCTGATTCAATGACTGTATCCATTGAATAAAAGTTACTTTTACAACAAATAATGGTTTACCTTTCTATGTTTGGTTAATTTCATCAGCATAATGTCTCCCAGATCAATATCTTTGTCCAAAATTATGGACTCACAATTTTTATTACTGCATAGTGTTATAATATGTATGTATAGTCCATTATCAACACCCAAGCATTGTGGGATACAGTGGAAAGCTATGCAAATAAACCTGAAATGGAGGTGCACTCTTTGTGCTAATTTCCTCTCATGTATTCATATACTCGCTGCGAAGACTGATCAATCATGCTATTGTTCTACTTAGTAGTTTTTGTCTTAGGTTTGGAACAATTGGAATCTGTTCCTCCTAATGTTAGAACTAACTTACAATCTTACAAACTGTGAATGAGTGTTTTCCTTCCTGGATCTAACTTTTAATTTTCATCATCTTATAATATCCACTCTAAATCCAGCAAAATTATTTCTTCTGCATCACGATTCAATGATGGGTATGATGCTGATGGTATTATAACATATATTTGTAGAGTACTTTTTGTCTTGAGAAATATGAATTCTAAGCTTCATGATTGTTTTAAATGTTTTACTAAGATGTCTTGATATTTAAATTTATTGATTATTATAGATTTACCTTTTAGCTCCTGCTTAACTCCATAGTACACAGTTAATTTGTCCCATTTTCTGAATTTTCTTTTTGCTTTTCATTTTCTTACATATGGGTTTCTTTGTCCAGTATTTTTAGTACTTAATTATTTATCATCATTTGGTTCTGAGAAAGAGTATTATTTTGTTGCCCAGTCTAGCCTGACTCCTGCTATAGCAATATATATCTTTAAACTAATGTGGATTCTATGGCCTTTCCTCTTAGGTGCTGGAATTATATCACGCTGAGCAGGTACTAACATTTTTAGACTATCTTTCTGTTCTTACTTGTCTCATGTCTCAAAATTTAGTTAGATTAAAACAGATCATTTGTCCTTTTTTCCCTGTTATTTAAAATAATTTTATTTTCTCACATATATATCTTTATTATGATTTTAATGCAACCTACTTCTCCCAGTTCTACCAAGCTCCCAGTCATCCAGATCCATCCCTCTATGTCTCTCATTTAGAAAATAGCCTACAACTAACTCTTTGAGCTTTGTTTGTTGGGACTCTCAGAGGGCAGCCATGCTAGGCTTCTGTCTGCAATTACACCCAATGAATGGACAGAAGCCGGGGACCACTGTGTTTGAATTATC